>CABHPP010106673.1:355-24677 GCA_902168425.1 Peromyscus attwateri
TTCTTAGATCCCCTGAAAAGAAATTTAAGATGTGAGTTTCTTAAGCTCCCAAATAAGGATTTCAAGAATGAGACAACCTGCTTTCCTAATGGGAGAGCTTCAAGGTGACGAAGATCTGAGACATAGTTCTCAGTCTTTGGGATGACTAGATGTACCAGAGGAAGTTTCTTGGTACCGTTGTTGTTAGCACAGCCAAATCTCAGAGCAGAAATGTCCATCTTTTCTTTCATTTTACTAAAGCCTTGTTTATTGTTCCTAAAGACAGAAAAATAGTGTTTAGGAATTACCAAACAGAACACAGAAAAGAAAATACCATGTATGGAATAACAAATATTTCTGCAACAGAAACAATAATTACCTAATAGATATTCAAAAAGCAAAGGGAGTCCATTTGTCATCTGGCAAAAGGATGAGAGCATGAACCACAGTTCCCCTGTGGAAGAATTCCTAAGTATGACTGGTTTATAGAATCAGGTGCTCCTAGTGCCGCAGAAAGTGGCTGTGAGCCCAGGCTTGCTTCTTCAGATAGTGTGTAGCATCCAACTCGGGACACACTATGCATAAAATATAAGGTGAAGTTACAGCCGTGAATCCAACTAGTGCAAAACTGACGTTATGATGTTTCATTTGGTCCAAGGAATAGAACTCAAACTGATGATGCTTTTTCACTTCTCATCTCACCTCTGCTCCATGTCAAGGTTTCCTCCAAGGCAGCTATAGCTGAAAAACTGCCAGATGCTCAGGGGGGGCCCCTCCCCTGCTTCTCTCTGAAGGACAACGGCTCAGCTACTTGCAAGCTCTTCCTGAGGCTGAACTGAAATCTGCCTTCTTTAACTTCAGCTCTTTGGTCTAGCTTTACCTCTTGACAGAGCTGAACAAACTTATTCTACCTGTCATTGGACAGTATCCTAAGTATTTGAAGACAATGATGTAGTATTCTTTTGATGAATGATTTTTCCCCCTCCGTCTCTAAGGTAAATGAAACCACTTCCACTACCTTCGTTTCCTGACCCTCACCATTCTATCAACCTTATTCTAGTCAGTTAATAGCCCCCAAGTAATGTGGTAACTACCACAGAACCCAATATTCCAATATGATCTGACCACAACCCGTTGCAGCAAGACCCAGAAGTGCCTGTAATCTGCACCTCGCATCCCTTCATGTAGTTAAAGATCAGCGTGTTCTTTTTCTTTTTCAGCAGAATGGTGAATCACAATGTTGGCAAATATTCAACTTGTGGGTAATTACAGTCTCCAATCCTTTCATATGAACAAACTCTATCCAGGTAATCACCTCAATCCAGAATTCATGGGGCTGGTTTTCCTTTTACTCTAAACATAGAATTCTGCAATTATTTCTGAGATATCTCATCTTATTGAGTTAGACAAGACACTCTGGACTGTCTAGACAATGTTAAATTCTGATTTAGCTCAGTGGCTGTCTTTTCCAACTATGTGTCACCTGCAGGTTTAGTAAAAATGTCACTGAAGCTATTGATGTGTTGCAAAAGTGAAGCAAACTTTTCTGACATTATTGAAAGTATAGGCTTGAGTATGAGATGCAGAATGACTTCAAAATTAGCTAGAGCAATTTATAGACAGCCTTTTTCAAGTCTCTCCAGCCCACCTGCACAACGTGTAATACAAAGCACACAAAGAAGAAAAGGCAGCCTATTGAACGTGGGTAGTGAGAAAGGAAGAAAACAGAAGAAGGCAGCCCCACCTGGGTCTCCCTCCCTTTTCTAGATGTTCTGCTGGACTGGCAGTTTGGGGATGTGGTCCAGGCATTACCTCTTCGTGATGGGTATGGGTGATGTGTTTATAGTTTCTCTTAGACTCTGACTCTTAAAGTTCCCTTCTCCAAGGGAGATAAAATGACACTGCCCAGAAAAATCCACTTACATGGGCTGATGTGTGTTCTCCTTCCTTATAGACCATGAATAACATAATTTCAAGTTGCATTTTAATAAATGTCCTACATAGTTATCCGAGTAGGAATCCATAAATAAGAAAATAAAGGATAAAACTGTATAGAAAGCACCTAGAATTGGGCCTGGCCTCAGGATTGGCCTCTCTACTTAATTGTCCTACAATCTTGGGCAAAGCTCTGTTCCTCAGAGATGGATAAATAAAAATAGAGTTGATGTGTGTGGTGGATTGAATGGAAATGTCCCCTACAAGTTCAGATGTTTGAATCCTTGGTCCTTGGTTGGTGGTGGTGTCTGGGGAGGCTTAGGAGGTATGGCCTTGCTAGAGGAAATGAAACACAAGAAGCAGATTTTGAAGTTCCAAAGCCACATGACATTCCCAGTTCATTCTCTATGCTTCCTGCTTGCAGTTCAAGACCTGTTCCTGCTGCAGTAACTGCCACATGCTGACACTATTTCCTGCCATGATGGATTCTTAGTCCTCTGGAATCATAAGCCCAAATAAACTTCTCTATGTTCCCTTGGTCATGGTGTTTTATCACAGCATTAGAAAAGTAACTGATAACATGGAGATGAGAATTAATTGCAATATTATGCAGTTTGGTATCATCCCTGGCATTAGCTGTTATGAAATATTCTTTTAATATGTGCTCAGCTTTCTTTAAATGAAAATTTGAGAGAGAGAGAGAGAGGAGGAGAAAGAGAGCAAGAGAGAGCAAAAGAGAGCAAGAGAGAGCCTGTGTGTCTACAGGTACCTATGGAGGCCAAGGAGAGCATCAGATCCCCTGAAAATGGAGTTACAGGTGGCTGTGAGTGGCTTAGGGTAGGTGCCGGGAACCAAACTCAGTTCATGTGTAAAGGCTCCCATCTGCTGAGCCATCTCTCCAGCCCCAATGTTCAGCTTCTTTATCTAGCATTCCAATGCTATGATCTATCTATCATAGATTCCAATGATCTAAAACAATTAGGAGACACAGTAACAGCTGTCACTAGGTCCTTTGAAACCTAGTATGGTAGAGATCTAATCAACCTTCCTTCAGATGATAGAAATGGCGCACAGAAGGAAAATGGGAAACAGTAAGTGAATGGCCAGGTATCCTGATTCCCACCCTGTTCCACAATGGCCTTTATTTTATTCTGTAAGTAAATCAGAACTAGCTGTATAACCAAATGCAGATTTCGATGTTAGTGTATTTTTTATGTAGGAATGTGATAGTCATCATTATGGCTTATATTTAGAAGATGTGTATTTATATATGTCATTTTGCAGAGAGAAACTATAAGAATTATCTATAAATACACATGCACAGCCCTGGGAAGCTTGTGCTCAAAATTTCCGCATGTACTGTCCCCATCTACTAACAGTACAGCATGGTGAAAACAACACAGGACTTGAAAATGGGTGAACTTGGAGTTAAATCCCGTCACTTACTGCTTACACGACCTTTAGCAAGTACTTAACCTTTCTGAGCCTTCATTTCTTCTGGAAAATGAGGATTTCAAAATCTGTTTCAGTGGAACCCATTTGGGGAACATAATGCCTGGATATAAAAAGATGGTCACCACACACTGGCACTTCTCTCTTTCTTTGCTTCCCTGACTTTGGTGCTCTCAGAGAAGCCAGACATTGCCACGAGTTGGCAAGGTTATTTTCCTTGTTAGAGGCAGGGGGAGTATCCCTTAAGACAACTTGAAAGTGTAAGATATGTCCTGGAGTCCATCAGCTCAGGAAGCACACATGAACCAGTTACTTATGCTCCTTCTTCAGATCGTATCAGGTCTTCATTTTATTGGCCGGCCTTAGTGCACTCTGCGACAGGCTTGAACATTCAAATCCCCAAGTCCATAATCACCTGGCTTGTCAGCTGCTGTAACATCATCTTAAGTTCCCTTATGCATTAGGTATTGATAAATCTTCAGGAAAGGGAAGCAGAGAGAAGGAAGGAAGAAAAGGGAGGGCGAGAGGAAGGAAAGCTCAAAGATGCAATGGGGATTGGCCCTCGTGAACTAGGAAGTAACGTTTGCCCTGAGAATTAGCATATACAATCATTCTAAAGGGGATCTGATGAGAACATGCAGAGTCATCTTAACTCGGTGTAAGAGGTTATGAAACAAATCAGATTTTCACAGGAGTTGTTCCCTGGCCTTAGTTAGCAGCCCTGGGAATCCTCCAAAATACTCATCTCCTTAGGCCCCTCCCGGAACCTAATACAGTAGAATTGTCCCCACACTACACAAGTCTGTATTTCTTTACAAGGGCCCAGCTGCTGCAGCGGCAACCGGCTTCTCTGTTCAGCCAACACTTGGGGAGCCACAGTTTCCACACAGGAGGTCTACTATGGATCTATAGAAAGACCAGTGTACTGTACTGTCCCAAAAATGGGCCAGCAGAAGGAATGTGGGGCACGGGAACTCTTGGCACACTCTGGCTCATGCAAGCCTAGTTCTAGAACAAAGTTCCCCACTGAGATACCTGAAATCCTAAACTCTCTAGGTGGTGGGTTTCTGCTGAGGAGATGGGGGTCCTGGATGAGCACAGCCTGGTGATGATGAACATTTTAATCCTCCGGCTTCTCTAGTCAAAATTTCCTGCTCACCGAGCAACCTTCTGATGAACTCTCTTCCCATGCAACTGGTCTACAGGGAGAGAAGGGGCAGGCCGGGCCAAATGTTTCCCACTGTAAATTAATAAACTGCCATGCTGGTTATAGATCCGTCTCTTGTGGGTTAGCATGAGTCAGCAGCCCTGAGTCTGATCAACTCAGAGCCTCTGCCAAGACCAAGTTCCTGATGCTGCAAAGTCGAGGGCTTGACCCTGGACCCCAGGGAATTGATCAGACAAATGTGTTCCCTTTGGGCCTCAGGAACCAGGCAGTTAGTCTCTCCAAGAGAAAGGAGGTGAAACAGAGCCCGGTCCTAGGAAAACACACTGTGGAAGATCCTTTGCACCTGCTTTCTCGGGAGCATAGGGTAGGGAGGGCAGGGAGTCTCTGACCAGCACGCTATTTAAGAAAGGCCTTTTCTGTTTCCAAAGGGCTCCTCGTGGCTTAGCTCTGTTTGATACAGGTGACAATCTGTGAGGTTGGGGAGGGAGCCAGAAGACAGAGTGGGGGAGGGACGGAGGAAGAGGCACAGAGAGAATATGAATAGATACATTTTTTTTTTCTTTCCTTAAGTCAGAGATGAGGAACCTGAGCACATAGCCCCTACCCAAGGACCAAAGGAAAGTCACAGCTGGGACCAGAACCTGGGTCTTTTGACTCTGCGCATGGTACTCTTATTCCTCTCACGTAACATAAACACCTACACAGACCCCTAAATAAGCATTAGAAACACCCAAATGGGACAACGGGGCAGGAAGAACCATGTATGTTTGTGAGGTGGGGGAGATGAGGAGCCACGAGCCTGGGGGAAGGGCATGGATATGAGGGGCAAACTGGCAGAATAGGGGAAAAATCAGAGCAGAGCAGTATGTTTTTTAAAAGCATTCTTATTTTTTTTTTAAATGTTTGGCCAAGAAGACTGGAGACCAATTGAACAGATAATTAATTAATGGAGCACCTACTGTGTGCAAGGCTTCATGTGCTAAATGTTACCAAGAAGAGCAGAGCTTAGGGAAAACACTTTACACAGATATCCTAGGACCTGCTGCCCCAGCTCTGAGACACTCACTGGTTCTTGCTTCAGTGGAAAACCCTGACATGGTCTATGTTGTCTCCCTTACTGCTGGTAATGTAAGAACTAAAAAAAAAAAAAGCAAGGAACAGGTAGGAAGGAAGGAAGGAAGGAAGGAAGGAAGGAAGGAAGGAAGGAAAGGAAGGAAGGAAGGAAGGAAGGAAGGAAGGAAGGAAGGAAGGAAGGAAGGAAGGAAGGAAGGAAGGAAGGAAGGAAACAAGCATTCTCAACATGCGTTCAGTCCCATGAGGTGATGAGTGACCCGGAATCTGCTTCCTTCTTTAAGGGCAGCGTCAAGAGTGGCCGGCCAGCTCCGACCACAGCACTACAGGGGAAATGGGGGAAGAGGCCAACTTTGGTCAGGATTCCGGCAGCCTAGACTATTTAGACCTTCAGGCTTGATGCATGTCACCAGGGAGAATGCACAAGCAATCGGAAAGTGTGTTCTGAACCCCTTTCCTATCGTTGCATTTTATTTAGTGATTTAAGTCCTGGGTGACTTCACTAGTGACAGTTCCCAAAATGAATTGACTTTTTAAAAAATGCCTTATAAACTTGCATGAAAACAAACTCTTGATTTCAGAGGCCCAGCCACTGCAAAAGGGCATGTCCCTGGGCTCCTCTTTCTCCTGCTCTGACACAGGTTTCAACACCGTCTACAGCGGGACACAGGGCTCCAACCGGAGACTCTGTTAACTAGCCCAAATGCCACCCCATGTCTCCTCTCTGTCTTCACATTTTGCTAGCTGGTTGATCCTGTCTTTTCTATAAATCAGTATATTCTGGGGTGAGCACTTGAGAGTGGTAAAAGGAGAGAGAGCTAGCTGCCTGTTCCCCACCCAACTGGTTCATGTCTGGCTGGATCAGCCTCCCACCTCTCCTGCTGATTCACCAGGCTCGGTCTATTCAAACAGATGGCACTTCTATTTAGGTATTTTAATAGCATGTATTTAAGATACCCTATTGAGAATCGGATCTGACAGGGCTTTGATGAAGCATTGATGTACTGAAAAAACCAGGCTCACGAGGCAAATAACTTCATCCCCAAAAGCCGAATCCTCCAGACCAACTCAACAAACACGGGCTCTTAACTGAGGGCCTACTGTGTTCTGATCGCGCTCAGCAGTTATGTTGACAGCCAGAAAAGCAGCAGAATGCTTGCCACATGCCCTTGGTAATTTCTCTGGGGAGAAATGGCACATGAACAGATGTCTGCAATTTTTTAAACATATCTGATGACCTACTATGTGCGAATCTGAACAAGTGGGCAAATAACAGGGTAGGTGCCTACACCAAATATTCAAGAGACAATCAAGGGACATTGACTCTCTATTGTCTTTTGTGACAAGGAAAGTGAAATGTAAGATCTAACACTTACTAAGCCTCAGTTGGATGGAGTGAGTGCTCCCGGGGCACCTTCCTGGTGACATGCCATTGCTTCTGTGACTGCCCTAACCTGAGTCCCCAACTCTGCCAAGCTTATTCCACTCTGCCCGCCCTAACCCCAACCTCTGCTTTAAGATTACACTTGGCTTTCTCCAAAAAGCTTTTGTTCCTGTTTCCAACCCTCAGGCAAGAATGCCCCATTTCCTCTATAGCCTTTATGGTAAGTACCATGTCCTTTGGGGGTCCCAGCTTGTAAGTAACAGCACATACTATCTTGTATTGGTCTTGAATCTTTCAAGCTTGGTAGACTTGGGCTTTCAACAATATTGTAGGATACATTTCAATTTATGTTTGTTCAGTTCATCCAATATTTGCCCAGCACTCACTTAGGTACCATTTGCCAGGGAAACAAATACACAGAAGAAAAAAATTATTTCTTTCAAGGGGCTCACACATATATTTGCTACCCTGATATGGAATATATTTGTTTTCTTTCTGGAAATCACTTAGCACAGTGGCATGCACACAGTAGGTCTTCGTAAAGGGATGTTATTGTTACCTGTTACTTCTTTGAGAGTGTATGGGCTAATGAGAAGTAGAAATAAGAGAAAGGAAATAAGCTATTTCCACATTTTTTTGTTTGTTTCTTTGTTTTTGTTTTTTGAGACAGAGTTTCTCTGTGTAGTTTTGGTGCCTGTCCTGGAACTCGCTCTGTAGATCAGGCTGGCCTTGAACTCACAGAGATCCGCCTGGCTCTGCCTCCCGAGTGCTGGGATTAAAGGCGTGCACCACTGCCGCCGCCGCCCAGCTATTTCCACAATTTTGAAGTTTACAGCAAACTCAACTTAGGTGGCTTATACAATAAAGGCGATTACTTGGCTTTCCTAACTGAAAAGGTCCAGAGGAGGGTGGTGATGCCAGAGTCAGTCAGGGCTTCCCCTTCCTCCATTCTTCTCTCACTGCTGCCCCGGATGCTGGCTTCACCTCCAGGCTGGTACCAGGACACTTCTAGTTACTCCAGACTTTGCATTCACACATAAGATCCAGAGAAATGGGGGACTTGTCTTTCCTGGTTGAATGAAAAAAAGAAAAAAAAAAAAAAGAAGAAGAAGGACATCATCCTAGGTACGATGAAGGAGGTTTATTGTAGAGAAAAGAGAGAGTATAATCAGAGGTAGAGACATCTGGGAGAGTCTAGAGTGAACATGACCAAACTGAGCTGGGCCATGTGAGGAGTGGGGGAGTGGGGGTGGGTTGCCGTTCACCAGGAGGGGAGGCCCGGGCCAAGAGAGTAAAATGTAGACAAGAAAGGTGAGGTCACCAAAATTGCTGGATTATATAGGGAAGGGCAGCTCAGCCCCTGGGCTGGAGAAGATTCTTAGGGTAGGGGGCAGGGTATGCCAACCAGGAGGGCCCTGTAACAGGTAGGGACTGAGGGATGCTGGGAGAACCTGGTGGCCAGCATACGCTTTGTTATGTTAATGGGCACCTCAGTTAGCCATTTGTCCCTGGTTTGTGAGACCTATCACGGATGTGTCTATAAAAGTGCAAAGACATCCTTCCTTGAAGTCCCAGCAACCTTTCCTTATGGTTTTATTGTCACAACTGAGCCATAAGCATTTTTCTTAACCAACTCATTGGCCACTGAATACTAGGGACTGCTCATTTCGGCCCGGTTGCTGACCCCGGCACTGTCAAAAACAACAACAACAACAACAAACAAACAAACAAAAAATCATGAGATTGTTCTATTAGATCCATCTTCTTATGCAATGGTAATTTAACCTCCAAATCCCAGCGGCTTAACCCAGCAGAAATATATTTCTTGCTCTCACAGCATGTCAGGGTAGGCGGACAGGGGGAGCTCAACAATTATGGTCACCCTGGGACACAGGATGATGGAGGCTTCATCTTTAGAAGGACTTAGCGATTACTGCAGAGGAGAGGAAGCTGAAGTATTCTGTCTGCTAGTGGCCTGTTGTTTCTATTCACAACTGATCAAAACAAGTTACATGACCGCCCCGCTAACTTCAACAATTGAGCTATGCCACTCCAGGAGCATATATACTTCCTTCCCCAGGAAAGGGATCCTTAGAAAAAAATTAGGTGTTATTCGAAAGAGTGGAGGTTGAGTAGACAGTTGATAGTGTTTGCTACAGAAGTTTCACGAAGGCAAACTCGGCCCAGAGAGTAAAGGCACAGAGAAATGAAGATGATGAACAGATCGACAAAGGCCGGTCGACTATGGTAGGAACCACGCACAGCTGCAGGGGACAGATGGAAACAGGCAGCAAGAGCAGGGAGGGGTGTGTGTTTCTACCTCTGCTGCTGCACTCCCTGATACAGGACAGGGTGCTTAAAAAGACAATGAGGAAGGTCTGAGGAAGACAGGGGACTCAGGGACTTACATTGTTCAGATCTCGGATTATTGGGACGTGGCCAAGTTGAAGAATGGGCAGCAAGGCCAAAGCTATATCACAAGGAGGCAGACATCACATTCTTTCGCTGGGGTATGTCCTTTACAATTGACCCGCCGTGGTTAAAAAGACTCGGGGTGCTTGGTACAGACCATTCAACGGAATCCAGATGATGGAAAGTGAAAGACCACGGTTTGGAAAGAGATCCTGAGACAAAGGCAAAGTTTCTATCCCAGTGGATTCACGGCGGCAGTTAGAGCAGAAACGTCTCCATGGGAGAAGACAGTGTAAGTTTACATCCGAGCCCTGTTTCTACCCAGGGGAGCCAACACAACGGGAGAGCAATGTCTCTCGCTCTGCAGTTAGGAATCTTAGGTGTAAGTCTCAGCAGTGACTATAATTACCACGACACAGGCAGATCATCAAAAACATCTTTCAGCTTGGTTCCTCAGCTGAAGAAAGGATGGCAGCTCCTCCTCTGCCTTCTTCAGGCATTTATGTGAAGATCTAATAAGGTAGTAAAAAGTTTAGCCTATGCATGGAATGATTGGACCAACATAAGACAGGGACCCTCTCAAACTGTCCTAAGAATAAAATAAAATATATTGGGTCACATTCTAGAAGTACTTGCCAAGGTCAATGTGCCTGGAAGTGTGGCAAGGGACTTAGGTATTGGAATTTTTCTTTCTCTGCACTGCTCTCCTACCATTCTGTCTGTTGGCTTTATTTTCAGGCAGGCTTGTCCTCAATCAGTGGTAGAGATTGCCCTTAGCAGCTACCAATTATACTCCACCAGTGTAGCAGCCCTTGTAGGAAAAGGGCTCATTTCAACAAGTATCCCCAGGGAGCTCTTGCTCTCTGGCCTGAATCATACACCCCTCTCTGAAATGATCATTTCCACAGTGAGCTGCCTGCTCCGAATGCAGCATGCATGAAGGATGGGGAAGGAACGCACACCATGGGGAGTGAGGGAAAAACACCCGTGCAGGAGCAGGTTTGAAGAGCTGGCTGCGGGCGTGATTACGGTGGAAGATTCCGAAGCGAGGAGGGGAAATGTCAAGGGAAGATCTGAGGCAGAGGAGGTATCACTTAGGAGAAAGGCAAGTTCCAGAAGGGACTTAGCAACTGCAATTTGTGAGAAGAGGACACAGTGTATCCAACACCTGTGAAGAGATCCACCCATGAGAGAAGCGGTGACCAGCAACATATTTAAAAATGCCCAAGATGGCTCAACATATACTTTGAGAACTCAGCTTAGGAGAGGAACAGCTGTCACTGTCACAGACATTCAGTTAGTTCTTGGCTTGGTGGGTATTCTTCTGTTGCTGGGCAGGAGGCTGGTGTTAGAAGCCGCATCAGCAGGAAGGAATGTGAGAGCTTGCTGTGGCTGGAGATATGGACATAGATGCCCACAGTAACATCCACAGATGCTACGATAATTTTACAGCTTAATGAATCTCCATGGGAAAAAAAAAAAAAAAAAAGGAAATGATCGCAAGTTACTAACAGTTACAGCCTGTCAAAAAGATGTGGCATGTGATTGACACACACCTCACAGTTGGTCCTCTCCACCCACACACTAAACATAAAGACCCACTCTGTCTTGCCTTTCCCCTAACACTCCTACATGTACATTATGCCTGCACACAGGGCCCAGAGCAGCAGGGAAGGATCCTCTTGGAATGTTGTCAGAATCATTCTTCAGACCGCCCAGGTAGGTCACTACCCTGAAATGAAAAGCTGCCAGCCTTCCCCTTTGGAAGCCAGTGGAAGAGGGCTGATTAAAGCTGACTTCCTACTGAGCAAATACTGTGAGAGGCAACTTAGCTCCGGATCCACCTTCTGGATGCCAACAACTGCCGTGACCACCGCCCCTGATACTGGTACATTCTAAGCACGTTCAGACAGAAGGGCCTCACCTCCATGCTTAACCAAAGGAAGACGCTAGGCCACCTCTGACCCTGAATTTGAAGGCTCGACCGTGACCAAATTGGAGCAGACATCACAGCTCCAGGTAAAGGCACTGGGAAACCATGATAAATCTAAACTTACAGTTTGAGTCCTAGGGGTGATAGTGGACAATGAAGAGGAGTGAATTCCTTTGAGGGGAGGGAGATTCAAAACTCACATGCATCTCCTAACCTCTCTTCTGCAGCTATTGCCAGCAAGCGATGGTGTTCTCTTGGGACCACCACAGCCAAAGCAGACATCTTGGCTACTATTCCCTGGCTACTTACTCCCCATTGATTGACGGTAATTGTTGCACAGAGCGTAGGAAGAGAGACTATTTTTAAAAGAAATAGTACACAAATAGCACTACTGTGTAAACCAGCAATTCGTAGATTTACATCTGTCCTAGTCTGCTTTCTGTTGCGCTGATTAACCACCATGACCAAAAGCAACTAGGGGACGACGTCAGGGGTTGTTTCATCTTACAATTCCCTGGTTGCAGCCCATCACTGAGGGAAGCCATGAGAGGAGTTCAAGCAGGAACCTGGAGGCAGGAACTGAAGCAGACACCATGGGGGAACACTTACTGGCTTGCTTCCTTGCTTCTTCTCAGCTACTATTTTAATACAAGACCACTTGCCCAGGCTACCTGTGAAAACAGGTACTAAATATCAATACACAGATGTGCAGAGCAGCACTACTCACAAGAGTTCTTTACAGAAAAACAGCCTAGATGTCCATCTACTGCTGAATAGACAGACTCAAATACACAGTCACAATATTAATACTATTCAGCCACAAAAGGAATGAGATTTTGACACATGCTTCAATGTGTAAAAGTTGTAAGAATATTGTACTGAAAGAAACTGAATGTAACAAACCATACACAGTTTATTCCATGTATATAAAATATTCTTGAACTCACTGGCACAGGAAATGGCTTTCTGGACAGAACATTGATAGCACAGGGACAAAGATGGAAAATTAATAAATGCAACCTCATGAAACTGAAGAGCTCCTATATGACAAAAGGCACCATCATTCAGACAAAGTAACAGCCTGCGGAATGGAAAAAGATTGTTTTCAAAGTACACATCCAATAGAGGGCTAATATTTAAAATATATAAAAACACTAAAAAAAAACCCCTCCTGGATATCAAGAAAACAAGCAACACAATTAAAAAGTGGGATACAGATCTAAACAGGGAATTTTTAAAAGAAACATAAATGACTGAGAAACACTTAAAAAAAATTATCAACATCCATAGTCATCAGGGAAATGCAAATCAAAACTACTTTGAGCTAACATCTTACACCAGTCAGAATGGCCAAGAATAATAAAACAAATGACAGCTCATGCTGGTGAGGATGTAAGGGGAACACTTATCCATTGTTGGTAGGAGTGCAAACTTGTACAGCTACTATTGAAAACAGTGTGGCAGTTCCTCAGGAAGCCGAGACTCAATCCACCTTAAGATCCAGCTATATCACTCTCGGGCCTGTACCCAAAGGATATTTCAAAATTCTCCTACAGAGATGCTTGTACAACCATGTTCATTGCTGCTCTATTCATAACAGCCAGAAATGGGAAACAGCCTAGATGTCCATTAGTGGATGAATAAAGAAAATGTAGTACATTTGCACAATGGACTAATATTCAGCCATTTAAAAAATATGAAATCCACAGGCAAATGAGTGAAGTTAAAAAAAAAATCATCCTGAGTGAGGTAATGCAGACCAAGAAAGACAAATAAGATATGCATTTGCTTATATGTGGATGTGAGCTATTACATCTTCAATAAGCAAGCTACAATCCATATAACCACAGAGGTTAGGTATAGAGTAACAGAATATGGTAGGGATGAACGTCCCTATGAAGGAGAAATAGAATAGAGAGTTACAAATGGGGGGACAGGACAGGGTGATCATATGGGGTGGAGGATAGAAGATGTGATAAGCAGGAAATACAAGGAAGGACAGCTAAAACTAAGGGCCATTTGAGGGAGCATATGGAAACCTAATACAGTAGAAGCGTCTTAAAATACATACATATATGAAAGACGTCTAAATGGAGTCACCAAATAACAGAGGAGACAAAGCCCCAACTAGACACCTCTTACCACCAAATGAAACCTCCAGTGCTCGAAATGGGTTACATCTAATTGAGATGTTAGCCAAAGGATTCCCATGGGAACCCTCCCCACAAGCAATCCAGGCTACTGCCAAGGCTATTTAGGTTGCTCTCCACAAACTTATGGTAAGGCTTTGCTGCTGAAGACAATGTCTACAGAACTCACTGAACACAGAGGAGTCAAACTGGTACTTATCTAGAGCCTTGGTCACTACTGACTAGTGTTGATGGTGCTGGAAGGGACTCTGCACATCACCAGAGGAGAAAGGTAAACAGCAACCCAGCTACAAACCCTGAAATCTACAACGGTGACAGCCTGCAAGATGCACTGGTGCAATAGTGGTACCTGAGCTGTGGAAGTAACCAACCACTACCTGACTGGATTGAAGGCCCACTCCATGAGATGGAGCAAATGACCAACACTGCCCTGGTGGCCAAGGGTCTGAGACTAGATAGGTCATGGGTCTAGGGGAAAACCAAATACTAGATCTGCAAAGGGCCATTTCCATAAAATAACTCCTAACGATACTCTGTTATACTAATATATCAGTGCCTTGCTCAGCCATCATCAGAAGCTTCCTCCTGCAGCAGATGGGAGCAAATACAGAGACCCACAGCTGGACCATGTGCAGAGAGTAAGAGATCTTGGGCTACTCAGTCTTAATGGACTAAATGTCTCTATTAAATCGCCCCCCTCAGGGTTCAGGGAATACTGCAGAGGTGGTGGTGGAAAGATTGGGAAGATTGTAAGCCAGAGGGGATGGAGGACACCACGAAAACAAGGCCTTTTAAACACAGGAGGACGGACAGACACGAACTCAGAGACTGTGGCAGCATGCACAGGACTTGCACAGGTCTGTGCCAGGTGGAGTCCTAAAACTGAAAGAAGTGGACACAAGCCCCTAACCCAGAAGCTATCTCCACTTGATATACTTGTGAATGAAAAATTAGTTCTCTCCAATTGAGTAGCACTAGGGAAACAACCATCTTAAGAGCAGGCCCCATGCCCAGCAGTAGATGGCCAACACAAAAGGAACTCAATGGCAGCTTTGGAGGCTCTTAGTCTCATATTGTTTTGTAGGGCTTTTTGTTTTCTTTGGTTTTCCTTACAGGTCCTTTGCATCTATATTACGGCTTCCAGTTTGTTTTTATGGGAGTCCTGTGTGTACAAACATGTCTGCCCTGCGTTGGTGTGTCTTGTGCTTTTTCTTTGGCTCTTTTTCTTGTTTATTGTGTCCCATTCCAGTTAGTTAATTTCGTTTGATCTTGTTTTGTTATTATTCTTTAGATGCCTGTTTGTTTTCTAACATGAGACAGAAAGGACATGAATTTGGATGGCAGGGAAGGTGGAAAGGATCTCAGAGGAATTGGATATGAAAAAAATCTATTTTCAATAAAAGAAAAATAGTGGAATATTTAGAAAAAGTAACCCATAGGATAGAAAAAGACGGCAGGGGTTGGTGGGAAGGTAGAATTAGACAGCCTGGTGGTGTTCCTGGCTCATTACCACTGAGGGCTGTGCGGATGCCTGGGGTCTGGTCAGCCACCTGAGACCATGTTGGTGTCCTAGGGCCATGCTGCCACTGGGGCCATACTGATCTGGGTGACCTGTGCTGCCATCAGGCCCGTGTTGCAGCAGAGGGCCATGCCTGGGTCCATAGTCCTGCTGCAGCTGGGGTCTGTGTTGATGTCCATGGCCCTTGTTACCACAGGGGGTCATAGGAACCACATGTGTTGAAATCCAAGGGCTGTGCTGAGCCGGCCCTGCCCTTCACTGGTCCTGGGATAACTGGCCCTCCCTCTTGGTGGACACGGCAGCAGGAAAATGCCCCTCCCACCCCCTAGCACTTGGGACGGATGGTCCCAGCCCTCTCCACCGGGTTGGGAGAGCTGGCCCTTCACCCGAGGGCGGTGGTCCCAGCAGCCTGAACTGACCAACTCAGTTGCCACCCAGACCCACATCCTGGGCCTTGAGTTGGCCCACCCTAACATCTACTCCATTGAAGACCTGCTGGAGTGTATGAAGGCACTGGTCCTGCTCCCAATGCCACAGGACAAATGAAGAGGTGTTGGAGAGGTGGGAAAGATGGAGGAGCAAGGTTTTTGTTTGTTTTGTTTTGAATTAATTTGGGGGGGATTTCTTTTGGGGGAATGCTGCAGGGGTGAGGGGCAGATATGGAGAGACTGGGAAGTGGGTGAGATTGGGGTATATGATGTGAAATTTCCTAAGAATCAGTAAGGAATTGTTGTAAAAAAAATAAGTAAAAACTAAAAATAAAAAACAAAAAATAGAAATAATTTTATTTATCAAGTAGGATATAAATAAAACATAACTCATATTCTTAGAAAAAATGTAAACTAATTATCAGCACCATTTATCTCAGTAATACATTCTTCTCCTTTGTACATTAGTAATTTCACATTTGTGATATATCAAACTCATAAATATATGACTGTGTCTTTGTTTTAAAGCTCATAAAATTCGTTGAAGCAGCAATCCTTTCAACGCCTTCATTTGATTTCCACCATTCAAATATTGTAATCCCAATTTAAAAATAAAGATTTTAAACTAGTTAAAGAAAAAAGCAAGCAAGAAACAGCCCGGTGCATGCTAGGTTTCCTTTCGGATAGTAACAGCACAATGGACTTGATAGTGGTGCTTACAAAACATTTTGAATATATCAGATGCCACTGAGGTTTTCACTCTTGCACAGTTAATTGTATGTCATGTGAATTTTACCATTTAAAAAAATGTACACTGACTCACCTGACAGATACAATGTTCTCTCTTATCTTCCCTTTTTTCTAATTGATAAAAAAGGAGGATCAGCCACTAGCATGCAACAAATATTTGTCCAGACAAGGCAACCCTCAAGATAGAAGACTCTGCATCTTTGACAACATGAAGATCAGTACAAAACCACTGATTTCATTATCAGAAAAGTTAAATTCTTAGTTGATTTAAAAAAAAAATATGGAAGGAGGAGCTGAGGATGTAGCTTGGTGGTAGAATGCTTTCTTAGCATGTACCAGGCCCAGGGGTCAATCCCCAAGGATGTGAAAAGTAAATTAATTAAATAAAGCACAAACTGTTCTTGATACATTTTTCTCCTTAAAGGATTATCTTCGCATACATGAAATAAGTTCATGTACAAGCCTAAGATTAGATGCATTTGTAAGATGGACGGTTGGCTAAGTAGTTTAAATAGTTGCTGGGAAAATGTCATTTGTAAAGATGTTCTTTTAAAAAGGACAGTGTAGACAGATAGCACAAATCACAGACATCTGTATGCAATGACAGAAAGAAAATGCGCCTTTCATATCAACGGGTCATAGCTTACTCGTGGTCTGGAGAAACTGCCAGAATTGTTTGGTCATTCATTCAGCCAATACATACTGGGGGCTACCACCTACATGCCAGGCTTTGAGCCTGGGGAGTGAACCAGGCGCTACAGTGAGCAAGAAGCAGAAGGCCTTGGCTTTCCGGGAGTGGGGTGAAGGTTCACGGAAAGCCCAGGACAACTGAATTATAATATATATTAGTATAATACATACAGATCAGCACACAGGGCTCCCGCTGTCCTGGTTTAGTCCTCGCGGCTCCTCCACTTCTGGCATGGCTTCCTTTACTTCAAAGACAACACCTTTCCCAGTATTAGGCTACTGGACTAGTAAAGAATTTGTCAGATTCTTATTAACGCTGCTGCCAGTTTCCTTCAGGAAGGAAACAAAACATCCCACCCCAAACTCCTCCATCCCACCCCAAACTCCCCCATCCCACCCCAAACTCCCCCATCCCACCCCTAACTCCTCCATCCCACCCCAAACTCCTCCATCCCACCCAAAACAGTAAAGAATAAGGCAGAAGTGAAGTCCTGTTACGAGTCTTTCTCTATCCCACCAGCTCCCAAATACCGACACAGAGTCATATTAATTATGAAAGGTCGGCCTTTAGTTTAGGCTTGTCCCAGTAGCTCTTATAACTTTAATTAACCCATTTATCTACATTTTGCCTTGTGGCTTTTTACCTTTCTTCCATCCTGTATGTCCAACTCCCTCCATGTCTCATTGGTGTCCCACAAGAGCCTAGATTTATCTCCTCCTTCCTCTCTCTCTACCAGGAAGTCCCGCCTATACCTCCTGCCTAGCTATTGGCCATTCAGCTTTTTATTACACCAATCACAGCAATATACAGTCATACAGTGTACAGACAACCCACAACAAAGCCAACCTTCCCGGTAGATGATGGGAGGAGCAAGGGCAGCAGAGTCTTCAGGCAAAACCGTGTGAATGGGAACTGCGAGCTGTCATTAAGTATAATAGTTAGAGCTACAGGGCTGGGGAGACAGCCCAGCAATTACGAGCTCTTGTTGCTTTTGCAGAGGACCATCGTTTGGTTCCCAGCACCCATTCCAGCGGGCTCGCAACAGCCTATAACTCCAGTTCCAGGGGATCCAATGCCTCTGGCCTCCGTGGGCACCCACCCACATATGTGCACACATAATTAATTATTTAAAAAATAAATCTTAAAAAAGTACCCTCGACTATGTCTGTCCATAGAAATACTCAAAAGCAAGCTACAAATGTGACCTCTTACGGAGTTTTCAGAGTTCTAATGGCCACTTTAAAAGAAGGAAAAACAGTTAAAATTATTTTAATAGTATGTTTTCTTTAATCCAGCAATCTATAGTGTTACTTTTAAAAATATATATATAATCAATATAAGAATTATATTGTGCTATTACTCTCCATTCGGAGTCTTCAAACCATGCGTGTATACTCTTCAGTTACAGCATATTTCCATTTGGGTCAGATACATCACAGGTATAGACAATGCAGCCCCAGGAATCACTAAACTTCCTTTTGCACAAACATCAAAGCTAATGGCTCCCAGAACCAAAGCTTCAAGATGTCTAGCTGAGCCTCAGCAACTGTATTCCAGCACCCCCTACTGTCAGAGCCCTAGGCACCATGAATCACAAGTGGGCCTAATTATCTGATTAAGAACATAATTAACTAATTTGCAATTCAGGCAGGAACAAGATGATCAGCTTCAGTACAGAAAAGGTCAGATTCCCCTACTGCTAACTCATCTGCCCATCTTTCCATTCAACACTTAGGAGTCGACTCTGAGGCAGAGTTAATTCTACATGCTAGTATCCTGTCCTCTGGCGGCTTAGTCTCTTTTAGGGGAAGGCTGATGGGGATAAACGGACATTTATTTCAAGTTTTAAATTTGCAGTAAATAAATAAAACAGGAAAATACAGAGTAGACAGGAAAACAGAGAACTGGTTTCTCAGAGGTGGCATTTGCGCTTAAGGATGAAGTAACAGGCAAGAATGAGTTAGTGTTTTATACAGACTGTAACTAGACCAAGGCCTAAGGCAGGCAAAAAGATGCTCTAGTCAAACTAGGAGTTTTCAACAAGGAAATCAGTGGAAGAAGCAGGCAGTTGGAGGCCAGGCCAAATAGGGATGGGTGGAAAGGGTAAGAGATCTGGAGGTCATTGAAATTAAAATCTGATTATGATTTGTTACGCTTTTAAATCCCTCTGTGGAGGTGAATGGTTAAAACCCTGTGTGTTGTGGAAGCAGAGAGAAGAGTTAGGGGCAGCTGCAGTTGCCAAGGTGAGAGCTGACATGGCTGAGAAGAGGATGAGAGCGGTGAAGTCACCAGATCAGATTTACAGTCTATCTCCATTCATCAGCAGGTCCCGGTCAGCTCTGCCTTCAGAGGTAGGTTATATAAGTTAGATTATATTTTGAGTCTGGCAAAACTGGATAAATCTGATGTAGGGTAAAGAACGCAAAAATGGTCAATGAGTACAACTTTTCGGTTGACCTTGTAGGTAAAATGGTGGAGTTGTCTGCTGAATATGGAAAATCTCCTGGCCCTCCTGGTTCCAGTCCTGATGAGCAGTGCCAGCATTCATGTAGAAACTTCAGATGCATCCCAGAAAAACCATCCTGTCCAAAGTCACCAAATCTTATTACTTCTATCTCTTTACCATCTTTCAAATCTGTCCCCATCTTCCTATCTACACGGTCTCGGACACCAAGACTATGAACATGGCTTTATTATTCTCTAGACGTAAACTCTCATCAAGTCTTAACACTTCACACTGTTCTTGGGCTCAATACCACCCAAACATCATTTAAAAGATACTTTGGCAGTATCTACTGAAGTGTAAATGGACACATCCTGTCGATTTGGATGTTTCATGTGCTAGGTTGGCCCCCTGTGTTGTGGAGTGCTGAGATGGAGGAACATTTAAGAGTTGGACCTGATGATGGCCACATCACCAGGAATGGAAAGGGGACTAATGCGGCCTCTCAGAGTAGGTTCTTGTAAGAGCATGTCATAATAAAGTCCATTCCTTGTACTTCGCCTCTGCTGCAAACAGCCATTTCCTTTTCCATCCTTCTGTGTTGCTGCCAAGTGGGCCAAAGAGATGGGGATGGCTTATCTTGGGACTTTCAGCCTCAAAAACTCACTAAACAAATCCCTGTTCCTTAGAGAGTATCCCGCGTCAGCTATTTGTTACAGCAACATAGACAGACTAACACACCCTTTGGCTATTTCTCTTACGATTCTATGTCACAGAAATAACCAAAAGTAATGAAAATGTAAGGATAGGATTAGTCAGCAATAAAGGAGGTTGCATAAAACCATATTTTAAAATTCTATATAGCTCTAATTTTTACAAAAGCAAATGGCAGTGTATATAATTCCACTTATACAGAAGGGGGCTAAAGGCATAGAAGATATATGGAATAAGCAAACTGTCAACAATGGTTTCCTCAGAACAGTGAAATGGGGGTGGGCCGGGGAGTTCTCAGTTTTTACTATCTATATTTCTAATTGGGTAATTTAAAAACATTAAATACATTATGTAACAATGAGACTACACAACCATCTTGTATGTCTTAACACGATTCAAGAACCTGGCACTTGTACCCTTTCTAGGCTGATTTCACAGACTTATTTACATTGGGTAGGCGATAATGTACTTTTGTATGATGGGAATCGTGGGCTGACTGTTGAAACTGGGTCATGCACTCGGCCTAGCGGCTTTAGAAGTGAATTCGAAAGGCTGCTTCTGGTACTCAGGACATAAAGCTCATTCTGAAGCAAGGCCAGTTATCTCCTCCTGCACTTAAAGGCACTTGGGAATTGGCTCATCCCTTTAGCTCTCCAAAGGAAGATTTCATTACCTTCCCCTTTCTCAACCCACTTGGCTTCCCAGGTTTTAAGAGTTATCTGCACTAATCCTGTTCAGTGTACTTTATTTCTTTTATAGCAGGGGGAAGAAAAAAAAAAAAAACATGAATAGGCAGTGAGTTTACCACAGTACCAGTTTCTTTCTAAAAGTCTCCCTTTTCCAGGAGAGAATTTTTAGCTATTAAAAAAGCGATTGCAGCCTAGCTGTTAAAGGTAACACAGCTTTGTCGAAAACAAAACACAAAACAAATAAGGAAGTGAATCGTGCCAATTTCAAAAATCTGAAAGGCTTTTTCTTTATTCCCAATGGTGGGGCATCCAGCCCGCGGTCTGGATGCTAGGCAAGTGCTCTACCAAGGAGCTTTACTGAGCAGAGTGCCCCTCCCGGGCCTCAGGTGACTCTTGATGGTCAGAAGAACAAACTGTTATTTTATACTTCCTTTTCTTAAAACTTGGGAATAAAGAGAAAAAGCAACACATCTACATCTTTTTGACTGTGGTCCTGGCTGGAAATCTAGGCATGGAGCCAACTGATGGGATAAAGTGAACTTGCCCTTGCTGTCCTCATCTGCTGGTACCCTAACCTCTTATGATAGCAACCGTTATAAAATACTCATTTCTCCCTTAGTCATGCAGATGACTAGAAATTAAGCACCACAGCAAGATGGGGAAATAGAAACCCAATTATCTGCCATTCATTTTGTGGATTGTGACACTGCCAATTCCAAATCTGCCCTTTACCTTGGTCTCTCCATTAAAACTCCCTTCACCTGGTTTTGACTTCCTTCAGCACATCACAAGGCATTTTCTTGTGGGTGTTGTTTGGCTTTATTAAAACACACACACACACACACACACACACACACACTTGCCTCCATAATAGCTGGAATAAACCTGGGGACCCTAGTAGAAACATTCCATAAACGACCATTGAGAAAATGGCCAGCAAATGTCACACCGGGGAACAGCACTGCCTGGAGGTAAGATCAGCCAGCGCTAGGGTTAGAACCTCGTCCCCTGACTTCCACTAGGATCTGCTGAGTGCATTTTAAAAAGTCATTTAAATTTAATATTCCTTAAGATGATTTGTGAAAAGGTGGGGGAGAGGCTTCAAAATAAACAAAAAGTACCAACTTCAAGGGCAGATCAAATAATACAGCCCCAGGCAGGCCTGGATCTCCTAGGGCTAGGGTAGCTTACCTCCCTAGTTTTGGGGAAAAGTGTAAGTGAAAATGATAGATATCCAAGTGTACAGGATATGGGATATAGTTTAGTGGGGGGGGGGGGGGAAACTTGAAGGAAAAAAAGAAAACATAGTTAACCTCCCATGCTGGTTCCTACATTAGGGAGCCACCTTGATAGGCCTCTTTGGATGTTACAGATGCTTTAAAGGCAACCATTTGAAAGGAACAGGAATAACTTAAACACATGAAAACTTTCTAAGGCCTTTGGGAAAACGGATGGTGTGGAAAGAAAAAAGAAAGCTGAAACTTTAGTCAAACTTGATGGCAGAACCTCTGAGAATGGCTGAGAGATTCTTAAAGAAAAGGACATAATCCCCTCCCCTCTTCCTGATTCCTCCCGCCTCCATCCCCCAGTGAAGATTCACTACAACACAGCCTGGTGTTCATGGAACCCAGGAGTAGCATAGATGGAGAAACCAGGGTAGCAGAGAGGTAGGGACAAAGAATAGAAGCCCCTTGCTTCCCTCCCCTCAAAAGAGAGGTGGTTTCCCAAAGAAATGATACTAGAAGTAGTCTTCCATGTTAAGAGTTCCATGAGCATCTTAAGGGCAACGGAAGTCAGGCTACATGGACGGCTCACATGAGCATGAGAAGATAAGCCAAGGGCATTCAAAGAAATCGTGTTCCCGCCTATCCTGCACCATATGCCGCGGGTGGCAACGACTCCTAATATCCTGGGGTCCCTCTTTACTACATGTTACTACATGTATTCGCCACCTATGGGGCTAGATTCGCCCTCACTAGAGGTCCAGCTGGCAGCACTCCCATTTCGGTGTTCTGTCACTAACCGGCTTCTCGTAACAAGTTACTGAGCAGCTTGAGACAAACACGCCTGTCTGACAAAACAAGAGCCGGCTCTCCTGAGCTTACACTCGTTAGTGAACTAGAGAGGCAACTGTCAAAAATTACATATTAAATTATAGTGTCTTATTCTTTTCATTTGATGAATCTGGGCTTTAAATATGAGAAAAAGAATGCACCTAAAAATCTTAGCATTAACACAGAATTTGCTTTCGTCATCCCACTATTTCTACATATAACCCATTATCCATGTGCTACTTTCTAAAACGGGAATCTCTCTATTGTGTAGCACACTGAGATTACTGCGAATCCCAGTCCCAGTATTTTCACTCACACACACCATCCCTGATTCAGGTTTGTTCCAAATGCTCAGTCAAATAAAACAGCTAAGAAAGTGTCTTGCAAACAGTACCAGAAAATGTGAATCCTTTTACATGAAACTCAATATGGATGGATACCTTTTCTTCCTAATGCCTTCTTATGAATGACTGTATTTTCCTTGGAAAATATTTAGTTCCTGGTTAATGCACATTTAGTGAGTACAACCATCTCTCTAGTCTAATTCAAACACTGCTTTAATGAGTTTTATTAATACATTTTTCCACAATAGAAAAGCACACTCATACACATACTCATATAAAATGCAACAAAGAACATATTTTAAACATTAATCATGTTTTTAAAAGTAACATCTTTCTAGAACCATGAAAGTTTAAAAAAAATTAAAAGTTGAACAGTTCATGTGTTTAAAAGATAAACACACAAAAGGTATTTTAGGGCAATTCATTGCCCCCCCCCCCCAAAAAAGTTTAGTTGGCATCCAATTGCACCTATGATATTAGATGGTCAGAAGTCTCTGACATCTTTAAATGGGAAGAGTATACATTCTAGTTATGCTCCAAGATGTTAGAGCTAGAAATTAACAAATTTTAAACAATAATAAGTAGACTGTCAATATTCAGTCATCCAACAACCAGGTAAACGAATCATCACTTTATACAAGGCTCAGATACTCTACAATGCTCTTCGCTTCACATATAGACTACAAAATGATAATTAAAAGTCACAATGGAAGAGAAAATACTGCAAAATGTAATGGTTGTAGACCTTAGATGAAAGCCCTTTATCTTTAAAGTTCTGTCTTCAGGGATAACACCATGCTCCATGACTACGATCCTTGAGGTTACGATGCTCACCAACACAGTGGAGGCACTAGAATACAATGTCTGACAAAGGGCTCTGATGTGTTTAGAAGACGGCGAGGGAGAGTGGAGCCATCAACAATTCTCCACTGCTTTCTACTGGAAGGGCTCCTTAATTGAGAGCACTGGCAAGAGGCCTCTAGACCAGGAGGGATGTGCGAGCAGGCTCAGCTTTACATGGCAGGTTGACAGAGCACACTGGGGCAGCTCTAAGGCACTGTCCCCACGCTCTCAGTTCTTCAGTCCTGGACACAGACTCTTCGCCCTTGTGGGTGCTCTCCTCACTTCTTCATGAGGGTCTACACAGCCTGCTCTTCTATCTGTAACCCTGGGCACATGTGGGTGCTCTCCTCACTTCTTCATGAG
>CABHPP010106673.1:24687-35797 GCA_902168425.1 Peromyscus attwateri
AGGGTCTACACAGCCTGCTCTGCTGTCTGTAACCCTGGGCACATGTGCGTGCTCTCCTCTCCTTTCTCTCTATCTCCTGCACTCTCACTCCTTTTACAGGTTGTCCCCAAACTCAATTTGGAAGAAAGATGAAGTGTTTGGGGTACCTCTACCAGTGATCTGCTTCTTGGTAAACTGCTTTGGTTGGCAGGACAAGGAATTTTTTCAGATGCTTGACCAGAAAACACTTATACTAGGGTAAGTTCATCCTAGGGTCTGTAGGTAAACAGTGAGAGCAATAGGTCTTCAAAATGAAGGGAAACAATCAGATAAGGAATTACAGAAAAATAGTAATACTTTAGTAAATAAAAAGAGGGAAGGGAATACTTATAGCCCACCTACCTTTCTCGAAAGTTTCTGACATTAAAAAAAAAACAAAAAAGCCAACTCTCTCTCCTATTACGCTTTTGTACTAGATTAACAGGTGCTTTCCATTAAGAGGGCAGGAAGCCACTTAAGCACTTAGTGGGGAGTTTCTCTCTGAAATGAGCTAACAGGATGAGGAGAGAGCAAGGAGAGCTCACTCAAAGAGGTCCTCAAACATCCGCTGCCCCATGGCTATGTATGCTTCCTTCTCCTCTGGTGTCATCTGGGCTACCAGCTCTGGCCGCTGGCTAACTTCACTGTAGGAGAATGGGCAGCCAGCCACCATAACAATGGGGTCATCCGCTACTTCCTCAAACTCATCGTCTTCCTCATCCTCGTCCCGATGATGGCTAGCCACAGCTGCCGGCCGGGGTGGGGAGTCCTCATCCGACTCACTGGTCTCACTCTCCGAATCGCTGCCATTGGCGGCGGTCACCGGAGCGGCGGCTCCCACCGAGGCAGCTGTCGCAGAAGAGGTCTTTTTCTCATGAATGAGTAGAGCTCGCATGACCTCCTCATTGTCATCAGGCCCTGCACGGGCCTCCTCACGCTCCTGAAATGTGTCCATATCGAGGCCACCTGGAAGTCAAAACCCAGACAGTCACCATCCATAAACACAAAGAGCATTCATTCACCTGTAACTAATGAAAAATGGACTTTAATGTGTTATGTTTCAACTGATATATAACATAACACAGACTTCATTGGTTCCATCTTCTGAGCTGCTGTTCTACAGAATATCTAAAATGTTTCTTAAAAACTAAAGCTTACGTAGCACAATGACTAACAACATGGAATTTACAGGTTTACTAAGTTTACATGGATGTGAATTCTCTCCCTCCCCCACACAAGCTGTACTATTTTGAGCTAATTTTTCAATTTCTAAATTTTAGGAGGCTGACAAAAGATGTACCTTCTAAGACTCTGGGTAAGAATGTGTGGGATAATGCCAAGAGGACCAAGTATGGTAGCTGCTATAACAGGAAATGAGGTCATGGCCCTTCACCTGGCCCAGAGTAAAAGCCAGAGGCCTTCCAATGGCCTCTAATGTGCTCCCTCCTCCTGGCCATCTTCCTCTGACCTGTCCTCCCGCCCTTATCCACTGCTCCAGCTACAGTTGGTGTTCCTCGTAAACACAAGGCGCATACTCCCCCGGGGTATGTGTACTGCCTGTTGGCCCTGACGGAGTTCTTCTTTCTCACTTGCCTGCATCCTTTATGTCTTTACTAACTGCCGCTTCACCAAGGCTCAGTCTTCCCCACAGCACTCATCTTATACCACGATGACTTAGGCTACTGCCACTGTCACTGTCTAAGGATAAAGACTCTGTCACAACAAACGTCTCTTTCTTATTCACTGTGGCCCCATGCACTGGGACAACACCTGCCACGTGTTAGGCAGAGTAAAAATTTACTGAATGAATCAACAAATGGTAGTTTCATTTTCCTGAAGCAAATTACACCAACTTTAAACTCATTATAAAAAGGTACATATAGGACCCATATGTATGTACAAGCAAACACTAATACACATAAAAACAAATAAATCTTTTTTAAAAAAAAGATTTAAAACCCTATTTATTGTTTTGACTAAACCGAAAGACAGTATAACATGTTGGCTGCTTTTAATGCTTATGCTCAATTTCATACAATGAATTTTCATTAAAACCAAGAATTATTCAGGCATTCTCCTTCCAAGCCGATTTAATTTTCCACCAAATCCAGGACATACCAATCTTACTGAGTTCTCACTCTTACCTTCCTTCATGTCTTCAGAACTGTATGCCCCTTGGACAGTGCTCTCTCTCAACCAAATGGGCCTTTCTTTGGCAGATTTCCCCTCCAGTGAGGTGCGATGAACGTCATCTTGGTCATCCATATTAATGACAACATTCTGAGTATATAAGTCTTCATAAGAGGGGCCTTTGCTGGTCCAGGCTTCCCTGTGGTGCCCACCTGCCAGACCAGCAGCTCCAGTAGCAGTTGCGGCTCGGTCCTTGCTGTAGAAAAAAATTAGAGAGGAACAAGAAGAAGAAAAGTTACGGTCTGGGCACTGAACATGAAGGACAGCTAGAGAGAGGGCTAATGCGGCAGTCATTTGAACAAATGCTACCTAGCAATCCAGCAGGCACACATCAACAACTCTCAGAAAGCTCTTCTCTAACCCAGGGTGAAAGCTGGATGAATTCCGTCATACTTAAGTTCTGCAAACACTGTACCCTCTCACATACATGAAGAACCAACGTTTCAGAGACTGTTACATGTCCATTAATTTGTATGGAGGAGGAGAAGGAGAGTTAAAGTCTACTTAAAGATACCAGTCTGGCCAAACAGCTCCCAGTCATACCTTCCATGAAGATTTTGTTTAAAACAAAACAAAATAAAGATTGTATCTTAAAAAGATTTTCTGTAGTTTAACTTTAATCTAGGGTGGTTTTGTGTGTGACCATGGGCAAAGTTAGGCAATTACTCTACAGGGCCAGACCTCAACTTAGAATTAACAATGCCCCCCTGCCACTCAGTGAACAGAACACTCTTCAGAATGCAGTCCCTTTTCTATCCAGCTTCATCTTTCTATTTCTACAACTATACTGACTATCTGTCCAGCCATTTTCCCCAACAGGGACTCTGATCTGTTTCCTGGTCTGGTTTGCTCTTTACCTCTAAGGCCTTCCTTGCCTGATGGAAGGTTCCCTCTTTCTCCAATCACCTGGCTGCTCCATTTCTATGAGTTAAGTCAAGTTTGCCTTCTCCCTTCTGCTTCCTATTTCCCCTGCTTTAAAGTTTTCAATCTTGATCTATAGAGACTTGTCTCTAATGTGCCTGCTTAAGATTTCACCCCACAAGCCATCACGTTCCCTGAACTACCCTGCTCACTCCATACCTTTTGTGATGTTTTTCCAGTGCCCACAGGTACTCTAGACCTTATGATTTCCCTCGACTTCTCTCACAGTTCTCTAAATCATTTTTCTGCATTCTGTTATCCTTTTGGAAACCAGCTCATCCTAAATCTGACCAACATTTCATTAATCTTCCTCCCTCATGAGCCACTAGGAACCACTGTCCTTGTTCTGCTCACTAAGTTGTGTGTTCTCTCTCTCTCTCTCTCTCTCTCTCTCTCTCTCTGGGACCACTTCAAAGCTCCTTGGACTGTCCGTCACATGCTGAGCTGAGGTTCCTCTGATGTGACTGTGTCCAAGAATCTGACTGGTTGGCCACACGTCTCTTACAACACCGTGTTTCTGACCATTCTCTAGAGGCTTGTCTCATCCCTCCTGCCCTGCTTCTGTACTATACTTTTGAAACCAAGTACCAAGCTCCTTCCAGTTATTTAATGCACACTTCCCAGCTACTGTCTCCACATTCTTTTCATTATCCTACTTGCACCCAGGGATACGCTCTACCATTCTTGCCCACAGCCTTTCTCCCTGGCACCAGTTCTATCCGGTCTCAATACTTTTAACTCCTCCCTATTGTCTCCTTGCTCCCACTCTGGATCCGACCAAATACATCCACTCCATCTTCCCATCTCGCCTTCTTTGGTGTCTCATGCTACCGTTGCGAGCACTTGTACTTCTTCCTTCTGTTCCTTTCTGCATTCAATGACGGTACTTTTTGCACAGTTTACCACTCGTCTCAGTTCGACCGTATCTGTCGCTGCTAGACACTCTCCCTCCCCAACCGTGAAGCCGCCTTTACTGTGATCTGACTGTCTCCCTCGGCAATCATGTTCCTCTCTCTCGTTTTCTCATCCTGCTCCACTTCTGGTTTCGTGCTTACACTACATGCTGAGCTCCCCGTCTCCCCAGCTCCTTTCAGTGCTGTGTCTGTCCTCAACCAACATCTTCATCCTGCTGTATGCAGCCTGCCTTTTCTACCTGCTCCAAATGCTGCTTCCAGAGTCAGCTAAGTCCAGTCAGGAGAGAGAAGAAAGGCCCACTGCTCTAGCGTGGACCTGTCTTTACTTTATTATCACTATTATCTGTCTTTATCAACTCTCGGACACTGTTTCTCTTTATACGTACTCCTGAACACAGCCTCAGAGAGCTAACTTTGAAGACTATCTCATGCAGTCAAAAGAGGTACTCTGAAGAAAGACAGACAAGAAAAATAGAAATAATAACCAGAATGAATGAAGACGACCACCTTTAAAATCTTATTTTCAGTGGTTTTTTTTTTTTTTAATAGAAATTCAAGGTAGATTTTATTTGGGGCATCAACTAAATAACAGTAAGTGTCTACACCTCCCTCACCAATGGGTTAACTTACTGAGTCAAACATGAGAATGCCTGTGATGTGGATGGTAATGTTTCCCTAATCATGACTCTCGATTTTTGTTTATCATTTTTATTTAACTATTAATGGCTAGTTGCTCCAAAGAACTTGAAACTTCCCCAGTCAAAGTAAAATTTAGCTGGTTTGAGTACCAATCATGCAATTTCATCCCCCTTATCAGATATTGGTTTAAAATAAATATACAAAGTAATTCTAGCCAGTAAGACACTGGGGAACAGATAAGATGAAGGGTGTTTCCCAGGAATGTTTCTTTAGTCATATTTTAAAATAGGACACGAGGAAAGAATGCCATCTTCTCTGCACTTGGATACTTTCATCTGCAGGTAATCAGGACACAGATGGCTGCCTTAGGGGAGTTCCCCTCATAGTCCTGAGAGGGGAATGCAACAGGGGAGAACAGAGATGGAGAAAGAAATCTAGACCCTCAGTGTGCAACTGAGTTATGAACTGTACTAAGTCAGAGCCTCTGGTCACAGAAGACAAGTTATCACAGGCAAAGGCATCCTAACTGACACATGGTGTTAGGGTTAGCCCACAATAACTGATAAAGTTACAGAATTCTCCATACAACTGGAAAGAAACGCAATTGGCTCAGGACTCGCTATTTAACAGTAAATAACAGAATTAAAAAAGAAAAAAAAAAAAAGAAGCTCCACTAGAAAAAAATCATTCTGAGGCAGGCAACCCAGACCCAAAAGACAAACAAGGTATGTGTTAGCTTCTGTGTATGTGGGTGTTAACTGTTAGGTCTTTGGTAAGCAGCCTGCAATCACATAACCATGGAAGTTAGGTACGGAGCAGGGGACTGGAGGGTGGGGAGTGCGAGCTCCCTAGGAAGAGGAAATAGAACAGATAGTAATGGCTGCACAGGGGAGTGTGGGTGGACTGAAAAGGGAAGATCAAATGGGAGGGCAAGAGAAGAAGGATAAGAAGAAAATACAGAGGGACAACTAAAACTAAGGGCCATTTGAGGGGTTGTGTAGAAACCTAATACAGTTTCTCTCTCTCTCTTTTCTTTCTGAGACTGAGTTTCTCTGTGTAGCCCTGGGCTGTCCTATAACTCACTCTGTAGGCCAGACTGGCCTCAAACTCAGAGATCCGCCTGCCTCTGTCTCCTGAGTGCTGGGATTAAAGGTGTACGCCACCACCGCCTGGCAGCTTCTTAAAATATATCCGTATATGAAAGAAGTCTAAATGGAGTCACCAAGTAACAGGGAGACAAAGACATTTTGTCTCCAACTAGACATCCCTTGCCACCAAATGAAACCTTAGTGCTGAGAACAGGTTATATCTAATTGAGTTGACCAAAGGGGTCCCATGGGAACCCTCCCCCCAAACCCAGGCAACTGCCAAGGCTATTTAGGTTGCTCTCCACAAACTGATGGTAAGGCTTTATTGCTGAAGACAATGTCTACAGAACTCACTGAACACAGAGGAGTCAAACTGGTACTTATCTAGAGCCTTGGTCACTACTGACTAGTGTTGATGGTGCTGGAAGGGACTCTGCACATCACCAGAGGAGAAAGGTAAACAGCAACCCAGCTACAAACCCTGAAATCTACAACGGTGACAGCCTGCAAGATGCACTGGTGCAATAGTGGTACCTGAGCTGTGGAAGTAACCAACCACTACCTGACTGGATTGAAGGCCCACTCCATGAGATGGAGCAAATGACCAACACTGCCCTGGTGGCCAAGGGTCTGAGACTAGACAGGTCATGGATCTAGTGGAAAACCAAATACTACTGTTCTGCTAAAGGATTGTAACAATAAAATGACTCCTAATGTCATTCTGCTAAACTCAGAGATAAATGTCTTGCTCAGTCATCATCAGAGAAGCTTCCTCCTGCAGCAGATGGGAACAAATATAGAGACCCACAGCTGGATAAAGTGCAGAGAGTGAGAGATCTTGGAACACTCAGTCCTAGATAGGTTGTCTTCATTAAACTCCTCCCCTCAGTGATGAGGGAACTCTGTAGAAGATGAGGCAGAAAAACTGTAAGAGTTGATGGGGATGAAAGACATCAAGGAAACAGGCCTTCTAGACACAGAAATACCAACTCACATGTGAACTCACAGAGACTGTGGCAGCATGCACAGGGCCAAGCCAGATGGAGTCTCGGGGCTGAGAGGGGAAGTGGACACATGCCCCCATCTTTAATCCAGAAACTATCTCCAATTGATAATCACTCAAAAAGGGAAAATTAGTTTTCTCCAATGGAACCTCACTGGGTATATAAACCACACCTAAGGGCAGGCCCCATGCCCAGCGTTAGATGGCCAACACAAAATGAACTCAATGATATTTTGGGAGGTTTTTTGTTTCTGTTTTTTTTTTTTTTTCCCCTGATAATGCTTTCTCTGGGCTTTCCCCCTACCCTCTTTTCCCTTTACTTATGTATCATGGTTTCCAATTTTGTTTTATGAATTTTCTATGTGTGTGAATATGTGTGTCTCAGCATCTGTATGTATTTCTTGTGCCTTTTCTTTGGCTCTTTTTTATGTTTGGTTTGTCCTATGCTGGTTTATCTGTTCTTATCTTATATTATTATTATTATTATTATTATTATTATTATTATTTAGATGCCTAGGCTTTCTACTGAGAAAAAGAAACTGTGGATTTGTGTGAGTGCGGAAGTGGGAAGGACTTAGAGAAGTTGGAGGAGGGGAAACCAGAATCAGAATATATAGTATGAATGAAAATCTATTTTCAATAAAAAAATAAAGATGGAACAGAAGCTCGAGAACCCCACACAAACACAAGAGCAGGTCGGTGGGTCTGAATTCACCTCGGTATCGGAAAGAAGGAAACAAGGACAGAGCAGAACAAGAGACCACTCCCTGACACCAGCTCTCACTTAGGCATCTCGAAAAGTAATACAGTAACTCCTGTGGGCTAGAGAGAAGGCTCACAGGTTAAAGGCATTTGCTGTTCTTGCAGAGAACCTGGGTGCACTCTCCAGCACCCACAGGGTGGCTCACAACTATCTGCAATTTCAGTTCCAGGGGATCTGACACCTTCTTCTGGCCTCTGTGGGCACCAGCCATAGATGCAGACAAAATACTCACACATAAACTTAAAGTAAATAAATCTTTTAAAATATAATGACTTTTCATGGCATGGAAGAACTAAGCCTGCCTAGCAATTCAAACACTACAGCACACCGAAGAAAGAGGAAGCAGCCACTGTTAGCAGTATTAGCTCATGGGTAACTATACCGTCACAAAGTCGCAGTAAAACTGAGTAAGACAAGAAGCGTGTGTTCAAATTGTTTCAGAAGAATAAAATAACATGCTCCATGTTCTCACTCATACATAAACCCTAGCTTTTAAGTCATGCATGTGTGCATGTGAGAGTATACATGTGTGTGCAGGTCATGGAATTAGAGAACAAAGCTAGGAAAGGGGAAAGGTTTTGAGGCACGAGTGGTGTGTGTCTGGGGTAGCAGAGAATGAAATAATTGTGACATCCAAGTGGGAACAGGACAAGGGACTGCGTGGGATGCCATGGTGTAAGGGGGGCTGGGAGTGGAGGCAGGAGCATGGGGGAGAAATCAGGGAGGAGGACCAACAAACAAAAACAAAGTATGTAAGCAAAGGCTATCACAAAACGTACATGCTAATAAAAAAGCAAACAAAAATCTATAGGAAACTGCTGTACTCCTGAAAGAATTTTGGCCTTTAAAAGTTGACTATGAGCCAGGCAGTGGTGGTGCACACCTTTAATCCTGGCACTTGGGAGGCAGAAGCAGGGGGATCTCTGAGTTTGAGGCCAGCCTGGTTCCAGTACAGCCAGAGCTACACAGTGAAACCCTGTCTTGAAAAACCAAAAGAATTATGAAAAAATTTAAAAAAAAAAAGATGACTAGGAAAATTCAAATATTCCCAAGAGGCACAACTAATTTCAGATTAGCTACCAATTGGCTGAGTGCTGAGGCCCAACCAGGAGTGGCTAAGGAGAAATCTGACTACTTACAGATTTTTGCCGCAGGCCTACATTCAGCTGCATTCAGTACGAACAAATCTGATTGCGGCACAAGTTAATAAGAGAAGCACGGCAGAACTTAGAACCTCTGTGACATCTCAGTCCTTAGTCTCTAGAGTATTCACTCCAAGTCTAGCCCTCCAAAATGAAACCAATGCAAAGTGTAAAAGGTCAAGGCCCAGGCTTCCACTCACCTTTGCTTCAGGGCTGGGATTTCTGTGGGTTCTGGCTCAAGTATCTCATAGGCCAAGTTGACATCCTCTGTCTCTCGAAGCAATGCATAAATGGGCTCAATTTGTTCATTAAATCTTGCCAAAAGTGTGCGAGCATCTTTTTTGGGCATTGCTGACTCATCTTCTTCTACCTCTGTGTGGCAAAAGGTACAGCGGAAAGTTCCTACAGAAAACGTCAAGTCTCAGGTCAGAAGAGGGAAATCGTTCAGATAAGCCTTAGTTCCATGCCTCCACCAATGTTATAGTAAAACTTCTACACACAAAAATATGGGAAGAACTGCACACTGATTATCTATGTACCTACCATCTAGATTCTACAATTTTCTGTCACATTTACCACAGATCTGTCCATCTTTATATATGCTCATCATTTCATACATTTCAAAATTTCATCCCTAATAGCAGTTTTTGAAAATCACAACATTTCTAATATAGTTATTTTTATTTTAATTTACAGCTAATTATTTACACAGGTTAGTACTGAATTTGTACCCTTTTCCAAAAGCTTTCTTCATACATTACACATTTGGATTATTATTTTAGAAAAGGCGAAATAAATACCTAAAACTAAAAGCTTTTCAAGGTCCTAGGCATTGTCAAAGGGCTATTTCTTTTATTTGGTTTTTCTTTTTTTAGAAGTTATTTTTCAATTGTGTGTTTGTGTGTGCACACATACACGTGGATGTGCAGGTGCCTGCAAGGTCAGAAGACAGTAAGGAATCTCTGAAGTAACAGGAGGCTGTGAGCTGCCTGATGGAGGTACTGGAAACTAAACTCTGACCCTCCACAAAGGCATCGAGTGCTCTCAACCAATGGCCACCTCTTTAAGGACTATTGCTTCATGTTTACAAATCAGTTATATTTAAAGATACGTATTCAAGTCAATCTCAAAAAAAGTTCAAGAAACTTCTTTTTGTTTTCATATCCCTTACATTCAACACAGAACTGCAGTGATTTCAAAATGTCCAACTTTTCATCACTGCTGTCATTTTACTAAACGTGGCCCCCACTGTAGCTTACAACAGCCTTTATAAGCATGCTTCCTGATCTCTAGGCTCTCCTCCCCTCCAAGTCCCGGTACCACACTAGTTATTACCCTATCCTCCTGGTCTAAAGTCTATTTGATAGCCCACTCTCTAACACCTGCAAAATAATATGAAGACACGTAAACTTTGGTCCCAAAACATTATAATCCAGTCATAAACGCCTGTGATTAACAATTACTTTATTTACACAGTGCTGCTTTTAAAATACTCCCTTGCATTTTTTGATCTATAACCTAATTCTGGAAAGAGCTAGCCGAACTATGGCTCTCGAGGAATTCATAGTTTGTCCAAAGTCATACAGCTAACACAAGAAAGTAATAGTACCTTTAACTGTTGTACCTTGAGTGTTTACTAAGTACTGTGTAGGTCAAGGTCACCCAACTAGCTGAGGTGATGGGGAGGAATCAAATCAGCTAACTATGATGTTAAACTAATGTCTTATTACATAAAGTCTACCAGATGTGCATTTCCAGTTTGGCCTTACTCCCAGACATGCATTCTTCCTTTCCTACAGAACTTACCTGAGGGATTAAGGATGATAATTAAGTACTAGTGCAGAGCACATAACAAGGACTATCCCCTCCTCCCCTCTCTTCCCCAGTAACAGAATAAACAAACTAGGCATTTCTATTTCAGTATGACACCAAATCCTCCAGACATGTTCCCAATTGAATACGTTTCCATGCCTCCCACCCCCATGGCCAAGAATAAGTGAATGCTTTGATCACATATCACTTCTAGAACATTACTCGTCCCAATTTTCTAGGGTAAGACAGCCCCTCAAAGCTAGGAGGCAGCCCAATGCTCAGAGCTAGGCTTGCTTGTTTGTCAGAAAGAATCTCACATCCCATGTAACCATCACATAAGTGAGTCAGAGTCAAGCTCTGCAGAAGCCTGCCTCATAGACAGGCATGGCCTCTGCAGAACCATGAACGATTTCCAGTGAACCTAAGCTACTACTAACTCTTTTACCAATCAGTTTACCCTTTTGCTAGTCTAGCCATATATGTAAGATTTATTAAAACACCCAATCAGAACTACCCCCATTTTTCTTTAACATTTTAAGTGAGATTTATTCTAGTGTGTGAGTGTGTGTGTGTGTGTGTGTGTGTGTGGTGTGTGTGTGTGTGTGTGTGTGTGTGTGTGT
>CABHPP010106675.1:0-39368 GCA_902168425.1 Peromyscus attwateri
GGGGGCAGCATTTCAATGACAGCATAATGGTATATGTATTCCTGGGAAGATAGTAAGACTCTCTTAGTTCCTGTAGTCTATATGTAGTCTGAAATTTCCTTTAGTGGCCAGAGAATTTTAAAAGGAGAGATCCCCAATGCTTTCGAAAGCATCATTCAAAAAATCTAAATGTTTTTTTTTTTAAAGGAACATAGCCTTTTCTGCCTCCTACAATCTCCTCTTTAGCCTTAAGTGAAAAGCAAGAGAGCTTTTAAAAATGATGATTTTTATACATTTATCATACAGCCTTTTCATTTTCTCTCTACTATTTTACAATTCAGAGCTGTGTAGCAACTACATCTATATAGCCAGTGCAGGGACAGGCTTGGTTATACCCTGTGAATAGGTGGCTACCTGAAGTGCTAGAATGAAAGAAAAATAAGAATTCAATGAAGGTTTTGACTACAGAGAATATGGGGCCAAGACCTTCATCAAACCTGGGATGTACACTATTCTTAATAATGTATACTTTTACCTTTAAAAAAATCTTTTTTATTTGCCAATTTTAAGTAGTGAGCTTACAAAAATTGACAATATTTTACAGAAACACTTTTTTTTTTAAAAAAAGCATAGTTCCATTTCCTGTATCTTTCACAGTTCTTTAATTTGAAACATATCACTTTTATCTCATCTTGCTTTAACACCAGATTTGGTTTAATTAAATTTATGTCAAATGAACACATGAAACGAAAGGAGAATCAGAAAGCCTGCAGCTGCCCATTAGTGAGTCAGTGACTGTGGTGAAAGGCTTTTGAAGCCTGGCTTACTGCCAGGACTAGCTTGCAATGATGCTCAGAGACACCCATGATGCTTTGAAGGGAAGGACTTAGCTGACCCGAGCTTGCTCAATGGAATAGTCAAAATCCTCTTGGGCTGGATGTAAAATCTATCTTCTTGTATCTTATATCTTCAGCCATTTACCTGTCAAAGGAAAATGTACTGATATGAAACCAAAATCCATACGGAGAATTAATTGTAGTAGACCCTTTTGGATAGTATTGTTATCACTGATGCTGTGGGTGATTTTGTTTGTTTTGAAAACGGCATGCCAAGACCTTCGAAATGCAGTGCCAAACTGTCAATCCTTACAGCTACTCCATCCAAACAATATTTAACTCAGCGTTGCCTAATTGAAATATCTGTCAATTAGCCACATAATATATGCTGTTAGAAGGAATATAAAAAGCAAATCTTTTGGGAGCTGATATTCGGAGCTTTGCAAATATGTCACTGCTAAAACACCTAAGTTTAAAAATAAATGAAGCCCCAAATGTTTTGACACTATTGCTGAAATATAAAGTAAAATATCATGTCACATATACTTACTAATACCACATGGTGTTGTGTTTTTATACTTGTATGCATCTAATACTGCCCACTTTGACACCTCAATGTAAAAATATTTGTTGATAACACCACCAGTCAAATGTAATTTCTTTATTCTGTATCCATATTCAGACATTTTCTGAAGGGAGACAAATTACTATGTTGATTCAATTTACTTATTGACATCTGATCCACAGGGTTAATTACATCTATGTTGCCATATTTTAGATACTAAAGCCTTGGCATAAACTTTCAATAATAACGTAATTTATTATGTAGCAAGAGAACACTTAGATGTCAGTAAACAGGACATGGAAGGGCAAGTATGGTGAACCTCCAGAAATCTAAGAAATAATGACAAAATGAGGTGGCCTTGAGTTTCATCTCATTTATCTTTTCCTCCTGTGTAAAAATAATTCAATTTAAGTTTTAGTTATTATCAAAGTCAAATCACTATTATCCAAGGTGCTTGAACAATCCAGCAATGCCAATGCACTCATCAATTCCTAATTTACTTATTTTTGCTGGTCTGCCAGGCACTATCTTCTGTTTTCTATTCACATATCCTTTGTGTTTTTATTACACATTTGATTTACAGCTGAGAATAAATCAAAACAAATAAGAAAAAAAAAAAGGGCCAAGGGTTCGTTCCGTTCGAACAGGGTTTCATTTATAGGTTTGACTGTATTTGTGTGTTCTAAATTACACATCTCCCCTGTGATGCACACTAACAATGCTTTAATTTTATAGGATAATTTCCACTGAAGGAAGAATATGAGAAGATACTTCCTGGCCAGTAAGGAAGTCCTTAATTTTTGCAGAATTTGAAAAATGTGTTCAGCTGGATTCTGCTGCTCACAGTTAGATGAGCACTAGTTGGCTATTCATTGTTATGAGCTCAAACGAGATATGAGGGGATTCAGTGTTTTTAAATTCCAGTGGATACAGGACAATCCTAGTGATATAAGAAAAAAAAGTAGTTTCCATTTGCATTCATAGTATTTTAGATGAGGTTACACATGTAAGTTTCTATTCAAATTATTCACCTCTAAAAAATAATTCTTTTTGTTGCCAATATACTCTCAAAGATTAAGATATTTTATAATACCCCCATGTCCTTCCTCAAATAATTTCAATTATAATTTTAAAAGCAAAACATGTCTGTTTAGGAAATAGCAGTCATTCAGTTTTAATCCAAGATCCTTAGTGCTATAAGCAAGGATTTTTATGAAAAAAAAGTCAGTTTCTTAATTTCTTTAAATAGTTTATGAGCATATTTTTTACACAGTTCTCATTGTATGGTGAGTGAAAAATTTTTAAATATTCTGTCCAATAGTCAAGTATTCAATGATAATAATTTAAGGAATTGATTATATTTGTGAACATAGCAAGCATTATAAGGAGACTGTAGTATTTCTGCATTGTTTTATTCATGTAGACTGTTGAATGTCCGAGTAAAAGTAAGGAAGCACCCAGAAATCTTTATTCTCTCCTGCACTTTCCTTGTCCAATAAGCCTTTATCAAACCAAAATTCAAATGACTACATTAATCATGCAAATATCTCTAGTTTTTTCCTAGTTTTTAAATTATTTTTCTAGTTTTTAAATTATTCTAGTAATTATGTAATACAGATCTCCCCACAAATCCCTGGCCAAGAAAATATAGATCAACTTTCTTTATTCTAAAATTTAAATCCAACTTCACTGCAGTCAAAGGCACCTCAGGTAGATTCAAAGCATGTCCACAGCCTGGCTCCCCATTGCTGCAGATGAAGTGGTTAAAAGGACCTTTGAGACAAACACAGCCAAGAAGTGCAGTTTAACCACCTGAAGGGGGAAAATGGTTACAAGCAATATCTCAGTGATCGTCTTTATATTTGTCCATAGAGAAGAAATGTGTGATGAGGAGTGGCCGTGTGTAGGGGGAACTTGAACCTCTTCCAAAGCCCCTGTTCAGACCCTGGAAACAGCCACCCAGTGGAGCTCTGCCGGCGTTTTAACCCATCTGTGCTAATTTAAAAGTCTTTGTTTACTAGAGTCGAAATGACCACATTGTGTGTTTTCAGATTTCCTCAGTTGCTGAAAGCATAAGTTTGAGGATGAAATGGCCAGAAAAAAAAAAAAGACAGTAAGTCTCAAAAATATGATCTACAGAGGTTTTTTACCATTGTGCTGCTATAAACCTTAAGGCCAGTTGTTTAGCTCAAAGCAAAGTTTAGCACAGAGCTCTAAATATTAGGGTCATGTTAAAGGTTAATTAGCAAAGTGTCCTCAGATCACTTCCAAAGGCTACAGATGAATCACAGTTGCTGTCAATTATTCATTTTTATTAAAACAATGAAGCAAACAGATCAATGCAAGAAACCAAATCTTCCCGGGTTTTATTCTTATAACCCATCATGTCCTTCATTTCAGACAGACCCTAAATCCCAGACAGCAACATAATTCCAAGCTGTCTTTTAATAAAAGATTTGTATTAAGAATTAAAACCATCTTACCTGTTTTCATACGATTTGGAAGACAGACAAATTAACAATTATGTTTTATTTGGATAAAATAGGGCCATTGACACATGATTAAAAGTAAGAAAATATTTAGTTAGAAAGATGATTGTTGATGCAAACTGAATTTAAAACTCAAAAACATCTTTCATATAAAGTTTTTATTTATTTATTATTATGATTATTATGACTTTTTAAAAATTTACAACAACCACTGTCAGGAAACCCTAGGTCAATTTAGCTTTGTAGAAAATAAAGTTTGTTTTCAACATTAGAACATACATTACACGTGGGTGTGTTTTAAAACTACATAGGATCCTTCTATGAGTCCTGACTTTACAAACTCCCCAATATAATCACAGAGTAGTAAAATGTTCACAACAAAAAGATAAACAGTTTTGAAAGTTCATGTTCAACTGTTTAGACAGTGGTGATGTTAGAGTTGCCTCAAAATCAAACCAAACAGGTCCAAAGTGGGGAGAATGGGTTTCCCTGCCAAATGACCAGTGTAGCAGCATGGCCATATCTCTGCTTCAGAGCTATTTTGGGAAGATATGATTTTGATTAAGACGATTAACTTGGCACAGAAGAAATGTGAAAGAAACAATTATGGTAAATGTGCCAATACACATCTAAAAGGTTTATTACGACACCTCTGGAAATATGTTTGCTTATGTCTCAGCCGAGTAGCAGAGAGAATTGATGAACTCCGTCCAGCATCCACCCTAGCACAGCAGCGTGATGGAGAAAAGGCAGGCAGCATCAAAGTCACTTACAGTTTGCAAGTCAGCTGTCAGGTGGAAGTCTGCAGAGGGGATGAGCAAAGCATACTGTGAAGAACATGGAACTCAAAATTATACAGCGTGGTCGAACTTTGTTACTGCTTATGCATAATTAACTACCTGAGACTAGCCTGCCCTGGTGCACTGCTTTATAGAGCAATAAAACATTAAGCTAAAAATATGGAGTGCTAGGTAACTGCAGTCACAGTACACTCTGTCTTCCTTTGTAGGCTTATTATTTCCTGGAGCTGTGGCCGACGGAGTCTATGAACACTCATGTTTGTGTATATTGTGTTTATGTGCAAGCTTTGGCATTTCAGCCATCTCCTGCTGGGGCCCCTCGCTACCATATGCTTCTGTTTTTCTTCATTAGGTGACGTGATCCCTTTTGACTGTTGCATGCACGTGAAAGGACAGTGGGCTTTGGGGGGAGAAGAAGCCCTGCTTTCAAAGAGTACACTTCAGTTGTTCTTCAGCTCCGTGGGGCTGATTGGATCTGACAAGTGTAGCTACTCACCGTAATGGATGTCTCTGCTTTAGCAGAGAAGAGGGAGAAAGGATGTAATTCCCAGTGAAAGAAAGCAACACGAACTATTATTTAATTACTGCCTAATATATAACTCCCCAGGAGGCCCTGTTGATTTACAGTTCTAGATTCTTCCTTTCTTTATTAATGAACATCTTGGCCTTTTAATGTGATGTGGTTAAGCCACACCTGTTATTGATATGGACTTTCCCAAATGAACAAGGCAAATGATCCATTTTAAGGCTCAAAGCATGTGGGCTTCTTAACGTTTCATTTTCTCAAATATAGAATTGTTCTTCATTCTTTCAAAAACAAAATGCGACACAAATCTTGCAATAGTATTCTTCAGGCTTACTTCTTTGCTGGTTTAGGTTTAGGGTACACAATTTTGATTATTCTCTATATTGAATTTATCATGTCTCTGGATTTTAGAAACCCAATAAAATATTCTTCCCCCTTCACAGTTCAACCTTTAAACCAAAAATAGGCTGGATGACAAGATTAGAGATGTTTTGTGTCTATTTTTAGTCCTATGCATTCTCTGAATATGCTGGAATGTATATTTGTCAGCACTCTCTATTCTTGAAAGATATTTTGTCTTACCCAAGACCTGGAATCTTAAAACCCACAACGGAGGAGCAATGTAAACCTGGCCTTTATTATTAAACATTGAAGTATGTTGCAATTAACTAAAGTGTTTTCCATCGGTTTATTTTGTTGGGGAAACAAAAGCAAATAGATAAATGACCATTACAATTAATTTAATTTAATTATATAGAATTCAAAGGCACACAGTCAATGGAAATATATTGAGTTCATTACATTGGAAGCACGGATCAGTCTGCATAATATATAATAAGACTATAAGTTTATTTGATTACCTGAATTTGTGAGAATTATATTGATACAGTTTCTTGCTTTTTACATATTTAGTTACTACTCATATGCTATCTAATTCGCTGAAGTGCTGTATCAAACAATAGCTTATATCTGTGTGAATTATTCAACCATAATAAGTGAACATATGAACTTTGGAGAAATGTTGTATTTGTTGCAAAGCTCATAGAAAGAAAGAAAATACAACTTGCTATGTAGTTCATATTGTTGGTTCAAATATTTATAATTCTAGTAAATATAAGCCCTTTTCTTTCATTTAGTTAGATTCCTACCTTCCCAAACATGAAACTTTGAAAATTGTAGTTCCTTAAAGGTAGCCTATTTTCAACTTATTTAAAAATAGTTAATATATAAGTGCTACACTGATTTTACTATATATTATGCTTTTTTACCTGAGAAATAATCTTGTTTGTCAGTCTATCATCTATGTATTATCTATTATATCTATCTATGTATCCATTCAACCATCCATCAATCTATCCTGCAAATATCTAAATTGTATTATGGTAAAAATTTCCTTTGGAATTTTTCCAGTGCTAAATACCTGAGTTTAATACTTATTATGCTGATTTTTTGAAATTATACAGAGAAGTGCATTCTTATCCATTGACTTCTTCATGTAGACTTCTGATTTGTTTAAAACAAGTCTTTATTTTCAAGTCATCAGTGTAACTATTATTACTAGTTTGTTATAAAATATTATGTTACTGTAGAGTTGACTACGATACTTTAGTAAATTATCAGTTTTTAATATACTTGTAAATATATGTGTATATAAACATATAACTATATATGTGTATATATGTTATACATAATACACGCGCGCGCACACACACACACACACACACACACACACACACACACACACACACACAATTTCCAATACTGGTAAACATGGGAGAGAAGCTATTTTTACGGTAGTTTCAAACAGAAACAGTAACTACTCAAGTTAAATATTTTAAATTTTATGTATTTAGGCTTTTTCACTCTGATATCAAATTTATGGGTAGAAATACTAAAAGGGAGCTAGAATATGTTAAACAGTATAAAAGTAAACTTATGTTTTCAATTGTGCCTTTCAATGCAAAGGGTAATTTTCTACTTATTACAGCTATATTATAATAAATAAATTTGCCCAAATAAAAAGCTTTATTTCTTATCAATGACAGTAATTTTAATTCTAATATATTGAATGTAAACTAAATTAACCTCATGTAGTTCTTGGTGATGATATCTCCTTTCTTCATATCTCTTTCTCTGCTTTCCAAAAGATGTTTTAAGAAAGGGAACCAAAACAAATAAAGAAAAGAAATGTGATAAAAGTAACTGTCTTTATACCATATATGGTTTGATACTAAATATTTATTCATACAAAGGAAATAGGATATTTCTTGGTATAGTGCATCATAAAGCAATGAATGCAAGCTAACTTCAAGATGTCAACAGTTTCAATAATTGAGCTATCACAAAACATTTTGAAGGGCTGGACCTTTTAGTCTATGAATATCACTTTCATTTAATCTGACTGGGGTCGTGAAATAGAATACTTACACCTACTGTATTTTCTATACAACCTATTACTTTTTTACTTTAAGGAGTTTTTTGCATGATTGATAAATTTTTACAAGCCAAAAAGTGAAGTGAATAATGGAATTTTTTTTCAAAGACAGAGTAAATTGTACAGATTCATTGATGTAGAAGAAAACTCAGCTCAGGCCTGGAGGCAAGAAATTTCTCTAAAATTATGAGGAAAAATAACCTTTACTTGCCCTACAGTTTTTTTTCTTCAAACAAAAGAAAACACATATGTATACACAGACAGACACACACACACACACACACACACACACACACACACACACACACATTACTCTAGTTGCATTCTAGCACATTGCCATTGGCCTTGAGACAGCCCTGGGGAGTTTTAATATCTATTATAATTGCAGTAAGAAAATGGCTACAGAATGGCATCAAAACACCTTTAAACTAATATATTTAAAATTAGTTTCTTCCTACGTCTCTATGGCAAAAGTGAAATATCCAACATAACACACTTTCAGGAAACTAGAAAATACTTAAACAGATTGTGAGCCTTAAAAAGAAAATTTTATCCCCAGAGCTTATATCATACTTTATAGTCACTTTTATTCAAGACAGAAAAGGGTTTCATATTATTTTTCAGATTTCATGACAATTTTTTCTTGACCACTATATAAATTATACAGTTTTAATCAAGTCAACCAAATAATACTCACCTAACTACTAAAGAAATTTTAGCAAAGACTTTTACACAAAAATTATATACTCCACGGATTTTAAATGAGCATTTTTAAAAGTAAAAATGTTTTACTAATGGAATAAATGTATCTGGGCTAGTGACTAAAAACAACCTTCTCTCTAAATTTTATTATTCTTTGAATACTTTTAGTATCTTTTAAAATAAACTCTTAGTTTCCAAATTCTGATTTCAAATTGATCTACCCCTAACTACAATAATAATAATAATAATAATAATAATAATAATGCTTAGAAGTTCTCCTCGCGTAGATTCTTTCTGCTATAACTCATTCACAGCGTGTCCAAAGGTGGCTATCAGTGGTCACTTCAAGGACTCTAGTCATGCTTTAAAAATCAACTACAGAAGTTCTCTCTGCTCATTCTCAGAAAACAGTGCTTACTGCCTGGCTCTATAAACAGTATGTGCTGAAGACTCAATCCCAAATCCAAAGAAAACCACTGAGGTTTACAAACTACTTTCTTAATCATCAAAAGTACAGAGGGTGGTATTCTTGCTTCATTTGTGGGTCCACTCCAACTCCAAACAGATCTGAAGCCATTACAGCGCATGGCAGTTGGTCGATAGTGTGGAAAAACCTCATTTACTGACTGGCCAGACAGTTTTAAAACCTTCAGATTTTTCTAAGTCTAGGTTATTAACTGTCTGACTGTAATCACATCTTCACCATAGGGAGCTTCGAAAGCTTTTCATTTGCATTGAATCAGTTGCTTTCCTCCCTGTCTTTTTTTCCCCCTGGAAATAAGCTTAAATAATTCAACAAACTACACACATGGCTGGTGATTATTGAACCATTCTGAAACACTCCAGGCAAATGGACCATTATGTGGTGGGAATTAAAACTTCCCTCACAGTCACTGGGAGGGTGTGTGTATTCATATCCTGAAAATATGCTTATCTGCGGCCTTTCCTCTATACATTCCACTCTCCTGAAACAATGCGAAAAGACGATTGTGCACAACTTTTATTCACAGTCGCTCCTTTTGGAAGCTTTTAAGTAGATGAGAGCTGATAAGGAACTTTTTTATGAGGAATATCTTTATCCATCTGTGGTGACTATGTTATTTTACAGAAAATAGAGATATTTTCACAAGAACTCCATAGATGAATATGAATAAGGAAACCATTTCTCTCATCATCCTATGATGTTTTTATGATTTGTAGATCACAAATTGTGTTGGTGCCTTGGATTCATAAGCCTTTAATATACACATACCCAATAAAGTCTGTGTAAACATGTTGTGGTTAATTTGCATTAAAGACACACAAATTTTTAACTACCTTGAATCCAAAAGAATATTTTGGGAATTCTATTGCCTATTGTTTTAATAATCATGCCACTTATTAATAGATAAACCTCTAAATGACGTCAGCCTATGACAGAAATTAAGTTGTATGATAAATTTTAAGAAAGAAAATCAACTCATAAATTTCAATGGGCATGAAGATTTATTATTGTACCTGATACTTTAAAAACTCCAGTACCTAGGGGTAGAAGGCAGTAAATGTTTGATAATAGGCCTTCAATACAAGCTGTCACAAAATATTGACTAATTGTCACTGAAAGTAGAGTCGACATTTTATTAGGAATATGGTATACTATCCTTTGAATACTAGACTTAGATTTCTTTCCTTTCCTTTTTTAAAAAATTTGGTTTGCTTTATTTTTTGAGACAGAGTTTCTCTGTGTAGCCTTGGATGTCCTGGAATGGAGCTCACTCTGTAGACCAGGCTAGCCTAAAACTCACAGAAATATGCCTGCCTCAGCTTTGTGAATGCTGGAATTAAAGGCATGTGTCAACTTCCCCTGGCAACTGAGATTTATTAAGATAATTTATTTTTATTAAAGTATCAACCTTATAAGCTACTTTCTAATAGTAAGTAGTCAAATGTATTATATATTTACTGACATTATGATTTATGCAATAATAAATGAATGCAACAAAAAGTATACACAAAAGCTAGTATATAATGAGCAGTCAGTAGCACCATTTGTCATTCTAGATCCTGTGACATTGATCTTTATATGCCTTTTTCCTAATTCTGTATCATAGAATGAATCTCATCCAAACCAGCTCTTTTGGCTATTCTGTGCTTATCATATATGCTGCTACTTTTACCCTGTGTTTACTAACTATCCCTGACAACTATTCAGACACAGGAAATAGCCTATCAATTCTGGCATACTATATCCACCCAAAGCAGAAGCTTGTGTACATTTTGTGGAATTCAGGGTGAGAGGGAGATTTTTTTTAACTACTTTGAGAATCTGATGTTGGTTGCATACATTTCTTCCCCCCACATTTCATGTCTCAAACATAGAGTCATCTAGAATTCACAGACCAATTGAAACTATCCAGAGCTCATGAAACTCAAATTAAGAAAATGTAATGCTAGGTGTGGTGACAAAGTAGTAGTCATAGCACTTGTGAGGGCAGAGGCAAATGTTTAAACTACCAACAGGCTGAAGTTCTCAAATTCGGAACTGAGAAGCAGTGGAGGCCATCTGAATTTCCCAGTGTCTCTAGACCAGCTCCAGCACCACACAGAAGGATGCGTAAGTGAGAGGAATGACACAAAACTACCTATAGACAGAGGCCATGCTTACCACATGATCATGTTTCACATGATCGTATTTTCTTTGTGAAGAAGTTTTGATGTAGGCTGCTGTGGCAATATTTTATTTGTGCTGAAATGTGATTTTATTTGTATGTTAATAAATAAAGTTTGCCTGGAGATCTGAGGTCACATAGAGAGCCATAAACAGAAGTCAGGCAGTGGTAGCACATGCCCTTAATCTGATCACGTGGCAGGCAGAGTCTCTGTGTGGTCAAGGACACAGCCAAGTGTGGTGACACATGCCTTTAATCCCAGTGCCAACCATAGAGACCTGGAGATCTGTATAGACAGGAAGTGATTAGCTGGGCTTAGAGCCAATGCGAAGGCAGAACACGAAGGCAATAAAAGAGCAGGTTAGACAGGAAGAAGCTCTCTCTGGGGAAGCAACAGCAAGGTGGTAAGCTGAGGCTAGTTGTGGCTATTCGCCATTTCTCTGATCTCTTTGGCTATTACCCCTGTGTTTGGCTCTGTGTTTTTTATTTAATAAGACTGTTTAGAAATTCGTCTACAGGCTGCATGTGAACCTTATGAAAAAAAAAAGAAACTCAAGCTTATATAAGAAAAAAATGATCCTGTGGTATGACTTATGTTTCTATGGTATTTGAAGATGAGTTTAGAATATTTTCATGATTTCTGACACTTTATAAATATAAGCGATTTTAATTTCATGACATAAAACATATATTTATTCATGTGTTTGTAGCATAAATGTAATGAAAGCAAACAGATCTATATTACACTATTTTGATAACAGACTTCCTAAGTTCATGTATGTGTGTGCACATGTGAATATGTACATGCATATTTGCTCCAAGAGTTTAACTTAAGTTTTTGAGCTAATTTTTCACTTTTGCTCAGATTTCCTGTTCTTTAAAGTACTTATTTTTTTTTTCATTTTCTTCGGTTCCAAATTCTATTTTCATTATTGTTTAGCCCCTTAGTTTTTAATTTATATATGTATATATATAAATGTATAGATACAACTTCATGAGTCCATTTAGTGTTGCTTGTACTTATATTTAAGATTTTTTTTCTCAAGGTAGCTGTTCTTTGAAATTCATGACTTTGGTAACATGTTAGGATTGTTTGCACTGGCCTCTTGAAGGAAAATATTTAGTGAAAGTTTTCAACTATCTGTGAGACCGTTGGAAGTGTTTCTAGACACTGGGAATATTTAGAAGAATTAACTTCAAAAATGATCAAAGAAGACTCTTTCAATTCTAATTGTCTCTCAAAAAAATAAAAAAACAAACAAACAAAAAAAAAACCCCTCTTTCTCCAAGGTAAAATACCATCCAGTTGCTTTTACAAACTATGTTTCTTTCTGAAGTGAAGTCTTCAAGAAGAGTCAGTTTTGTGCCAACCAGTAGGTTCTCTATGTACAGCCAATTCTGACTAATGCTATCAGCTTTGTCTTTGGGGCATCGTGTGTTAGGAAGGATAGAGGCTTCTGTTCGGTCTTGGAGGAATGCTTTCCTAACAATATCCTTGTTTAAATACTATTTAAATATTTCTATGTGATGTACTCTAGCCAGTAGGCCATGGGGGAAGAGGAAGAAGGGGAAAGTTGAATGCTTAAATAGATAAATCTGAGATTCTTTGTGTTAGTTCAATAATACTATGAGTACAAACAGGAAAAAAACAAGAGTTAAGATTTTTAGGATGATGGAGCATATGAAAATCAGTGGAGGCTGGAGATGAAGCTGGACTGCATGGTGAACCAGCCACAGAACCAAGCTTCTCAACATCAGTTTACATAAAAGTAAATTTGATTTGAAAATCAGTACTGAGAACTTAACTCCGGGTCTTTGAGTTTCACCACTGAGATGAATCACCAGCTCTTCTTATTTCTTGCTTTGCTATTTACTTATTTATGTATGTATGCATTTATTTATTTATTTTGATTTTGAGAGAAGATCTCATTTCAGCTGTCTAGGCTATCCTTGAACTCACCCTGTAGCCTAAGATGTTCTTGACTTTGTAATCCTTCTCCCTTAGCCTCTGTATAGTAGCCATGATTGAAGAGCAGCACCATCAGGCTTGGCTGAAGACTTTCATAAACAAACAAAAATTGAGCAAATCAATTTATGATATACCTTCATTATAAGAAATATCAGAGAAAATTTGGCCAGCAGACAGTGGTTTGCCCTTAAAAAATTTTTATCTGTGCAATAAATAATGAATGCAACATTTGAAAAAAAAATGAAAATAAAGAAAAAAAATCACTGTTTTTATCTTCACAAATGACAATTATCTATCCTTATAACACATAAAAATTATGACCATAATAATGACAAAGAAGCAAGATATTAAACTGTTATAAGATTGTTATATTTTATGTCCTTTGGAGAAACTATTTGAAGATTGGCTTTAACAAGTTGCATTTGTGTATTATAAACTTGTGTAAGATTTGTTATAAAGATAAAAGGGGACATTTAAAATGCTCAAAAAGAAGGAAAAGAAAACAGACAAAATGTGTGTATTAAGTAGAGAAGAGCTAGAAGATGCTGAATTTAAATGGTAAATTTAAATCTGATATTACTAATTGCATTAAATATACATGGTTTAAATAATATTATTAGCAGAATGTGGTGGATTTGGTGAAAAAAGGACCATCTATGCATTGTCTGTAATAAAGACTATTTAAAAATAAAGTAAATGATAGGAATAAGACGTGGCATGTTAGCTAATTTCATAGAAAACTGAAATACTAGATGAAAATTAGAGGATAGCTACACGGGGCAAATGATAGCAATAATTGCAAAGAAAAAACATATATAATGACTAAGGACCAATACATCAGGGAGTTACATTAGTACCAATTATTGTCACGTAGTAGTACTAATTATTGTCACACTTGTAAGAGGTTTTTTTTTTGCACGTAATCATTTTTAACTTTGAAGTTGGCATATCTTAAGGATGTTGCTCTTTTTGAGACAATTATTATACAATTCTAGAAATATAATTTTCTAAGAAACGGTTTTCCAAGTGTATCTACCCAAAGAGACAGGTATCTAACTGTTCAGTTGTAAGCTGTCTAGTAATAATATGGATAATGACATAGCAAGCATGAACTCATGGAAGCTGTGAATGCCTGCACTAGCCCCGCACAAGACTGAGCTTGCTAATATTTAATCGTGGATGAGGGATGAGCTAACAGGGCCTTTGCTAGCTCTCATGAACAAATGGTTATATATTTATTCTAGGGATGGGAATGTCATTTTCTCCATTTATATAACCACTGGTGAACCCACCACGCTGCAATAATAGTTTCACATCCATTCTCATGCATATTGCTGTGGTTAAACTTAGTAGGTCACAAAACAAACAAGAGAAGACAAAAACTTGGGAAAGGGCCTTGCCTAGATGATAAGTGATTGACAAAAGTATAAGGGAGATAAGAGAGTATTTAGGTACAAAATTGTTCAAAATAAGTTTAAAAATAAAATAATCATATTTTAAAATAAAATAATACTTTGTTGGTTATTTTAAGAAAATTTCATGAATGCATGTAATGTGTTTTTGTCAAATCCATCCCCCATTCCCTCTCCTCCAATTATTCTCTTGTCTTCTACCATTACCATTTCCTTCCAATTTCATATCTGATTTTTAAAACTCAGTAAGTCCACTTAGTGCTGTCAGTATATTCATGGGTGTAGAGTCATTTTCTGAGTCTAGGTAGCCTCTCAGGACCACTTTCCTGGAGAAAACTGATTTCCCTCTACTAGTACCATCAGTCACCAGTAACTTATCTACTATGAGTGGGACTTCATTACTGTCTTTAACCTCGGCTGTCTGGCTTGATCTTATGCAGATCTTGTGCATGTAGGCACAGCCACTGTTGAGTTAATATATAAATATATGTCTGGCCTGATGTGTCCAGAACACTCTTTCCTTGTAGCTATTCACCACCTCTGACTATTAAAATTTTCCTATCTTCTCTTCTGTGTTGATTTTTGGGCCCTGAGAATTATGATACAGATGTAACATTCAGGGCTGAGGACCCCACAGTCTCTTATTCTCAAAAATTGGCTAGTTGTACTTTTCTTTTTTAACTAATAAGATTTCTACTATTTAAGTTTGTTTGTGCATTTTATGATTATATATTTTTTGTTTGACTGACATGAAAGTCTGGAGTCTCAGAAATCCTCCTGTCTCTGTCCTAAATGATCTTGGGTTTCAGATGTTTACAAGGGCATCTGTCTTATTACAGGTGCTGAGATCTGAACTCCAGTCTTCAGGATTTTGTCTCATAGTGGAATGTTTTCTTTCCATCTGCAATTTTAATGCTTATGAACTTCAGATTTTTACTGTATGTCAAAACAGAATTCTTTATAAAGCTCAACAGGTACAACATCTCAGCAAGTACTTCAATATGCTTTTAAATGATTGTGTCCCATATGAATGCAAACTATTAAGCAATTTGTTCTAAATTGTCTTGAATCTGAGTCTTGATCTCTCTGAATGTAAATTTTCAAACACTATTATTTTCACAGAATTCCTATATGCATCATATTAAAGGAGGAAAACTATTGCTTCAAACAGAAACTGTAAACATGCATAGACATGATTAATTATATTTAAAAGATTATATTCCTTTACAAGAGCATTGCAAATGGTTTCACTTCAGAAACCTAAATGGTTTTAGTCAGACAGCATATGTTCCTTGAGTTTATGCTAGCTACTTGTCCTAGCACTGGGTATACACAAGGGAGTAAAAACTCAAATTGGCCTCTGCTTTAAGCAGCTTGGTAGAGAAGACTGAAATATTTACTTCACAACACAAAGAAATTTCAGCCTTGAAAGTGCTATGAAAAAATTATATAGTGCAAAGTATGTCCATAAAAGGGGAAGTCAGTCTATGAAAGTGAAACTTCATCTGAGATCTGAATCATGAGCTTTAATTACTATTTAAAAAGGCAGGAAGAAAGGTCCAGACAGAGAAATCAGATTCTACTGCATCCCTGTGGCAAAAAAAGAGCATGACAAATAAAACAGACCAATAGGAAACTGCTGTGGGATAATGCTTTTGTACACTGGTTTAATAAAACGCTGATTGGCCAGTGGCCAGGCAGGAAGTATAGGTGGGATAAGTAGCAAGGACAATTCTGCAAAGAGGAATGCTGAGTCAGGAGATGCCAGCCTGCTGTCCAGGGAGCAGCATGTAGTGGCACACGGGTAAAGCCACAGAACACATGGCAACATATAGATTAACAGAAATGGGCTGGGTTTAAGTGTAAGAGCTAGTCAGTGGTAGGCCTGAGCTAATGGCTGAGCAGTTTTAATTAATATAAGCCTCTCTGTGTTTACTCGGGTCTGAGCGGCTGAGGACCAGGCAGGATACAGAAAAACTTCTAACTACAGGAAACCGTTTTTAGTTGAAGTGTTGAGTCAAGAGAATATAGTAGAGAATATACCTGGAGATGTAGTTAGGGCCCAGCCACCACTGCATTCATAGCTCCTCTGCTATTTCATCAGTGATGAGAAGCAGAAACAAAGACTCATTTGCTGGAGAAAATGATCAATGACGTATGTGAGAAAGCCCCTTCAGCTGAGAATGGAATGGTGAAAGGTACAGGTTAACTTTGGTACAGCCTGGCAATTATGATTTTAAGAATTCTAAGATGACCCCTGCTATGGTTTGAATAAATGTCTTTCTTTGGCCCAAGTTCAAATATAGGTCCAAAGTTTGTGGTAATTTTGAGAAGTAATGGAGTATTTGGGAGGCACGATTCAGTTGGAGGAAGTTATGTCATGGAGACATGCCACAAAAGGGGTATTGGGACTATATTCCCTTATTTCTTTGATATCTAGTACATGAGCTAAACTGTATTCCTCCAGCCATAATGTGCTCTGCAGCCACAAGCTCAGGACAATGGGGTCAAGTGATCATGAACTGAAACATCTGTAATTGTGAGTCAAATAAGCCTTTTCTCTCTGGTAGAGATGGCACATGGATGATATTCAAGGAAGGCTACAAGTGCTAACTAAGAAGAGGAGAATAAAACCCCTTACTCTTAACTCCTGAACTTGTCCCACAATCTGAATAAGCTTGAATCAAAATCTGAGATCCAGAGCAGAAGGCACCCTGATCAATGGCTTGACATAAGCCCATGAGTCAGAGATCATGGCCATCAGAACTTATCATCTCCAGAAACTAAGACTACAAAGACCAGTTTTTTTAAAAAGATCATTGGTGGCAGTTTGTTCATATGTAAAAATTCTTCCAGTAGAAAAGGTGTAAGGTGAAGGCAGTTCTGTCTCAGATGGTGGTGTCAGACTTAGAATTTGAAACAGCTATCAGCACTTGAACATACATTGGGTGAAAATATGAAGGATGTTAATGTTATAACTAAGTTCTCATTAAGGAACAACTGAAGGATCATAGTCTATTTAAGGGCTATATGTGAGTTTTAATTTAATGAATTTAATGAGATAAATTGGAAGCATCCCAGAGTAAATGTTTCAAAATTCTTATAAGAAGTGAATGAGATATAATGCTTGGTTCAGAATACGAATGAATAAATGAAAGAGAATTTTGTAGATTGGAAAAGTAAATAAACAACACCTGTAGAGAGAAGAGATGTGAGTACATTCAGTGATAAATTGAACTTATGAAATAATAGGAATTTAGGATGGAACTAACCGTATTCATTTAAAGCTGTTATGCATGACTGTAGGATGCCTCATGCTCTGGAAGGAGGCAGTGAGATTTGTTATCCACTAACCTTTTCTAATGGACAGTACAAAAAGGTATTTTTTGTATTGCTTTAATCGAGTGACCCTATAACTATAAGACCTATGAATAACGAATAAAGAAGCCAGAAGAAAAAGATCTAAGCACATCTAAAGTGTTTTAAAGGAAAGAAATAAGCATGAAAATAAATGATAAATATCCTTAAATGAATTTTGTGCAGATAACGGGTTGAATTTTGTTAGTGCTAGCAGTTGTATTATTAGGAAAAGCACTGGCCATGTATAAATTACAGAACCATACATGCTTCTTCTCCTGCTGGTTTTCTCTTGAAACTGCAGTCAAATATAAATGAAATATATAGTGAAAAGCTTTTGTGTAGACAGTACATCAAGTCTGTTCTCCACATCTGCAGGATCTGGCAGTCTTGAATTCATCCAGCCACCCACTGCATCTGTTCTAAAAATATGGGAACTTTCTTTTCCTTGACATTAGTCCCTAAGCAACACAATACAAACAGTGCTTACATGGCATTTATGTTACATTAGGTATTAGAAAGAGTCCAGGATATTTTAACATGTATAGGAAGATGTAGCTGTATTTTATAAGGGACACGAGCTTCTGTGTAGCTATTGGGCTTCTGCAAATGATCTTCCCCAAACACCAAGGGACAATTGCACCATGATTGTTTTAAGGAACTTGACAACCTAAATAATACAAAAAAATGTTTAATATATATTCTCTGAATTGTGAGTATGTTTGAATCAATTTTTCAATGATCTGACTTTAGGCATGTTACTTAGCTGAATTCTATTTCATTATTTCTAATTTGTCCATAACATTAACAAATAATAATAGGGATTTCATAGTAATAAAATTGGAGAATGCATTTAACAAAAGACTTGCTAGTTACTGTGAAACAACAATACATACTGACTTTTAAGTTTCTTTACTTGAACTTCATGTTTTTAAGATGAATATAAATATGATCACATACTAAAATGGCAGCATGTTATATCGAAAATACATCATGAATAATGATGAAAAACTTTGCAAATGGCTCAGACACCATTATCAGTTGGCTCAAGTGACCATATGTATGGGGCAGTGTTAAGATCAATCCACGTGACCCTATTTAATAGATAATAGGGATTTATTAAGATACAAATTGAGGAAATACACTCATGAATACAGAACCGAGTAAAAAGCTGAAGTTATCCTCTTCTAACCAGGAACAAATATTCGATCAGACCAGGAAGCAGGCAGCAGGGAGAAGAGGCTCATGACCCTTCTCCCTTTCCTTTTAAGAGGTCCCATACAATGGCAAGAAGCACCACCTCCTTTGGGCCCTATAGCCCAACGTCATGGGTGGAGCAAATACGACTACAGGGCAGGTCAATAATAGATATTTAATATGTTCTCGGTGATTAAAAGAACAAAACCATTATTATTCATAAATAAAAAGTTCAGTTTTTAGTAACTGGTACATTATACATAATTATTTGGCGTGATTTTAAAAAACAACGTGACTCTGGTGTTATTTAAAACCTGAATGCACCAGATTACCTCCTACAAGATAGTGGGAAAATAAAATAGAATTAATACAAACAAAGAAAAACATAACTCTTTTTTTTAATAATTGCCATATTAGAAATTGTTCTCCTGAGCATGGAGGAGCTCCGCCCCTCATATGCCCTATGGTGGCATGGGTTGGGAGGAGTGGTGGGTGGGAGAGCTGGTCCTGGGATCATAAGAGCAAGGAGAGCTGCCTCTGCCTTTCACTAGCTCCAGCACTCAGGTCCTGCACCTAGCCTAGGCAGCCCAGTAGAGCCGACCCTTTTTGGGGGTGAGGGGCGGATGAGCCAGGACTGAAGTTGTGAGCATGGGCTTGGGAGAGCTGGCCCCACTACTCATTCGTCGTGAAGCAGCATGGGTGGGGGAAGAGGTGCTTCCCCTTACCCCTTGCCATCTGTGGCTGATGAGGGGGCTGAACCTCCCCTTACCTGTGTGACACTCAGGAAAGTGGGCCCTGTTTCTCGCCTGGGAAGGACAGTAGAGCTGATTCTGTTGTTAGAGGTGCAGAGAGCCAGCCCTGTGGGCCTTAGAGAGGGAGAGCTGGCCACACCCACCTCTTCTGAGATGTGGTGGTAAGAGCAAGGGAAAGATGCCCTCCTCCTCTCACCCTTGCTGCCTGTGGTGAATGGGAGAGCTGGCCCAGAGGTCATAAGAGCAGGAGAGCTGTCCCTGCCCCTCACAAGCAGCAGCACTCAGGAGAGTGGTCCTTGCACCTCACCTGGGCAACACAATAGAGGTGACCCCGCTGGTGCAGGTATGGGAGAGCTAGCCCTGGGAGCATGAAAGCAGGAGAACTGCTCCTGTCCATCCCTTACTCACCTGTGCAATGAGTGATCTATTTGGGGCAATGCCAGAGAACTCACCCTGGTTGTGAGGACTGGGGAGAGCTGGAAGGCTGACCAACCCTGCAACTACCCAGGCCCAGAACTAGGATTATGAATGAGTTGGCCCACTCCAGCATCCACTCCACATTTGATCTGCTGGAGCACATGAAGGGGCCAGTCTTACAGACCCAAAGCTGCAGGATCTCCATGACACAGGGCAACAAGAGGCTATGTAAGGAGTTCCAGTGAGGGACCAGTATCGATAGTGTAGCAGAAACCAGAGACTGAACCAGACCAATGACTTTGCAATCAACATTGCAAGTAAAAATATATGGACAAAAGAGTTTACTGTGTGACTCACTGTGTCACACTACAGCTTCCATGAGGAGATCTTTCTTTCTTTTCTCTCTCTCTCTCTTTCTCTCTCTCTCCCTCCCTCCCTCTCTCTCTCCCTTCCTTTCTTTCTTTCCTTCCTTCCTTCCTTCCTTCCTCTTTTATTTCTTTTCTCTTTACTCTTAAATTTTTTTTGGAGGAGGAGGTTGCAAGGGTAGAGGGCAAATACAGAGGGACAGGGAAATGAATGGGACTGAGGTTCATGATGTGAAAAATACAAAGAATAAATCAAAAGAAAGTTTAAAAAATGAAGGAAATTGTTCTCATGTTACATAAAAAGTAATTAGAGTTCTGCAGTTTGGGTTTATCTGATAGTGTGGCGGGACAGATCAAAACAGGTTTTTGTTGTTGTTGTTGTTGTTTGTTTCCTTTTTTTTTGCAAATGCTTCTTTCATATCACTCATGAAGTCTGATTTTTATTGGTTTTATGTGATTTCCATGTTAGATATCTCCCATCCCTTGTTACAGCCTCTAGCTCCTTTTATGAAATTGCACACACACACACACACACACACACACACACACACACACACACATATATACACACACACACACACACACACACACACACACACACACACAGAGAGAGAGAGAGAGAGAGAGAGAGAGAGAGAGAGAGAGAGAGCACAATATTATACATTTTAGAATTGCATGAGAAGAGGACAAATATGTTCTTAAAAGATAAAAAAGTTTGGCTGAATAGATGGCCCAGCAGTTAAGAGTCCTTCCTTACTTCACTTGCAGAGGACCCAAGTTCTGCTCTGTGCACCCAATATACTTCTACTCTAATCCCAGCTTCAGACGGTCCCCTTCTATCTGCTTCAGGTACCTGTACTCATGTGCACATATCCACATACAGATACATAAACAAATGGATAATTTAAAACAAAAGTAAATCTTATAAGAAAGGAAAAATTTGAATGGGACTGTGGTAGTTTGACATAATTGGCCCCCATAAGCTCGCAGGAGTGGTTCTATTATGAGGTATGGCTTTGTTGAAGTAGGTATGGCTTTGTTGGAGAAAGTGTGCTGTTGTAGTGGTGGGCTTTGAGGTCTATGCTCAAGCCATGCCCAGTGTCTCAGACCACTTCCTGTTGCCCACAGGATCAAAATGTAACCCCTTCTCCATGCACAGTTCCTTCTCCAGCACCATGTCTGCCTACATGATGCCATGTCCCATCATGTTGATAATGGACTAAGCCTCTGGAATTGTATGCCATTCCAATGAAATGTTTTCCTTTATAAGAGCTAAGACAGGGACACCAGACACTAATAATTTAACCTATACTTCTATGATTTTAGCTTCAGAAAACATGCACAATTTTGTAAATATATTGCAACAAATTTTCCTTGACAGGTATGACTTAACATTAAATAAAAATTAAAATGAATAAAGAGTAAAACAGTATTTTTGAAGGAGGTATTCAGTGTACCATTGGTCTTTTTCATTGCCCTTTGGATCACTTGCATTAAATTTTCCTGTATCATAAGCAATTGGAAAGATCCAGTACACTACAGCACATGATATTTACATTGTAATGTTAGTCTGGGGTTAGTAACTGGCTCAGATTTCTCCTCTATGATATCAGTATGGTCCTTGAATAAGAAAATATCTTGAAATTCTATACAGAATAAATTATATAGATCATGTAATTGTCTATTGACTTAAAATTATCTAACCTTAGTGTAGACATAAGTTTCTGTCCTACCTGGTCCCACAGCTGTACAGTCCCAAATAAACACACAGAGGCTTATATTAATTATAAACTGTTTGACCTATTGCTCAGGCTTATAACTAATTAGCTCTTACTCTTTAATTAACCCATAAGTCTTGTCTATGTTTAGCCAAGTGGCTTAGTACCTTTTCTCAGTCCAGTATTCTCATCTTACTTCCTCTGCATCTGGCTGGTGACTTGGTCTCTCCTTTCGTCTTCCTAGAATTTTCCTGGTCTGGTTGCCCCACCTATACTTCCTGCCTGGCTACTGGTCAATCAGCACTTTATTAAACCAATACTAGTAACAAATCTTTACAGTGTACAAGAGCATTATCCCATAGCACCTTAGTCATCATCTGGACTATAAAGTAAGTCACACTATTTGTTGATCTAAGTATTATAAGCTCTAGGTAAAAAAAAAATGAAAATGTAGAAATAATATATTGAATTTATCTGTTATTCAATTATTTTGAATTTGTCTGAGGTCACATTCCTTACTCCAGTAATTTATTACACAGAAGTTATGTATCTTTTTTAAAAGAAAATATTTTGAAAATTGTAAAGCAATGTGCTTTTCTTATGGAGCTTTAAATAGTCAACAAGAAATACCAGATAAAGCACTTAACAGCAGCCTTGACATATTGTAGATGCTCAAAAATCGATTACAATTGCTAGAAATTATTGAGCAATGTGCTGCAAACTATTACTCCAAGCAACATTAATATTGGTTGTTAGTTATTTGGGGGAGCTTCATTTGAATCATTATATGAAGTAGAATATAACTAATAAAAATGCTTATAATTTCAGGGGAAACAGATAAACAAAAGCTTAGAAATGTAGAAGTACACAGTTTCCACGTACACAGAGTGTGGCCAAAGAAATACCTTACACAACTAGGAAAAAAAATCTGCATTACTTAATAGAGCAGGGAGCCAATTTAGAGCAGTCCCTTATCCGGTTTAATTAGGCTAACTACAGGTAAGGGAGTCCTATGGTACAGGGAGGAGCATTAGGTGGTGCATTCTCACTGTATCTCTTACATCTATGACCCCTCCACTGTGACAATGTTAAAGATACACAGTACTTGACTTTCACCTGGCATTGCCCTTTTAATGTGGAATTTAAATGAATTAATGCTTTTGCATCACAAGCTTCAGGAGGGCCCCACCGCAGTAAAGGAAACAACAAATTACCTTTTTTCTTTTCATTATTTTTCGATATGAAAACCAGGTTGTGATCATTTGTGACAAATTTCAGATTTAATAAGTTGATAGAATGCAAAAATGTGTATTGGGTTAATGGAACATGATGTTTGACACATCAACTGTACAGTGGCAATAACCACGCTTGACAATTTGCAGGTGAAATCAGACAGTGGGAAACAATAAATTTATAAAATTTTGTGTGGTTGTTTAGATGCAATTCTTCATTCACTGTAACTTGCATTTTGAAAAGAAATGGTTAAATAACCTAGATCTCTTTGTATAGTAATTACAATGCTAGTAATTAAAAAATAATAAAAATCCATGAGGGTAAAGGAAACTAAAAATAGAAAAGCTTTCCTTCCTGACTAAACATACACATGCATATTCACATAGAGATGTATGAACATGCATATTCACATGGAGATATATGAACATGCATATTCACATGGAGATGTATGAGCATGCATGTTCACATAGTGATGTATGAGCATACATAGCCACATAGAGATGTATGAGCATGCATATTCACACAGAGATATATGAACATGCATGTTCACAGAAACAGAGTACGAAAGAGCGAAGTCACAGGGGATCCCAAACTGATTATTTACATGAAGTCAGACTCTTCTCTGACATAGGTGGAGATGCCAATATCATGCAACTATATGAAATCTTAAGATTTGGAAAGAATGTGGAGTTTATTTTAGATAGTTTTGGACCACATTAAAATTCCTGATGTATGAAATTTGTGCTTTCGTTTTGAAGAATGTATTTATTTACCTTAATGTGACCTTTTGTAATGGGAAGAACTTCTTTGGTAGATGTCTGAGTGCAGTGATGAAGTTGCTTAGAATTCAGCATCAGAAACACAAGATGCTTAAGTAACTGAGGTTCTGTTGTGGGAAACAGCTGAACAATTACAAACAGTGACATCAATTACAAAAAGATCTCAGTATTGTTCTTGCTGTAGTTTGTTCTTTGAGGAGGATTTTGTTTTTTACTGAATATGTAATAGGAAACAATTACAAAAATTTAAATCATAATGTGTATGCTTGTGTATGTAAATTTTTTAAATGGATCTATAACCAGTGACTAATATGTATCTCTCTCCCTTTTTTTCCCTTAGGTTTTGTGACTACGTGGCAAGAAGATCATGATAGTGTTTGTGAAGACAGGAAAAGAACACATTTAGCATCAAGGATCACATAACAAGGCAGAAGACAGCAGACTGTATCAGACTTGCTCACTGGTATCGCGCTGTTCATTTTCATCTGCCTTTATCAATGAACATTGTGTCTGGTAAGTTTTCTTTCAAACAAGAGATCTCAGTGGATCTTACACTGCATAGGAGTTACCATTTTATTGGTTACAAATTACTTTTACTAATTTTAGTATAAAAAGACATTCAAAATGAGATTTTCCAATTCTCACCTAAGTATAAACATACAATGTCAACATCGAGGTAACAAAGATTATGCTTTTCTTGCCTCTCTGATCCTTCTACCTGAAAGCACAGCAGTGAGTGATATTTCATGACAAGAACTTAATCATAATGTAATAATACCACTGTGACTTTGTTTCAGAATATTTCTGCAGCACTAACTTAAATGACACTAACTTTTCATATTACTCTATATGAGGAGAGAAATACTGTCAAAAAGCATTTGTTCAACACTATGCTCTGAAGTATGTGATACATTTGCAAAAAATGCAAGAAACTTAGGACATATTTCATTCCCTCAATTAGAAATAGAAGTTTTCATAATTTTGCACATTATTACTCAGCAACTTGAGGATAATCCAAGATAAAGATGTCTGTGCTTTGACAAAATACACAGTCAAGTGCCTAGGTTAATCTATGATGACTACAGGGAGAGAAAGTTGGAAGATATTTGAGATAAGACAGGTGCACTTGTCTCATTCACTCAGCTAATGCAAATGTCTCAAGACACTCAGTGGTGACCTATGTTTACTCATGGAAAATGCTTATATGTATGAATAACCAGCAAGTTTGCCTAGGGATTTAGACTGGAAGAAAACAGAAATACAACATAAGCTGAATTTTGTGGGAAAGATAGTGAACAGATTTTTTTTGCAACATTAAAGCTACAGATTGCAAAATTTAACAGTAGGTTGTGAAATTTAAAGGAGCAATCATGCATCAAAAACAAACAAAAAAAGTAAAAGGAAATTTATAAAAATAAATAATAGAAAAGCAAATGTATCACTGGGGAAGTCTACAATCCTATTGTAGGGAACATTATGAACATATTATCATCTATATTGAGTCAGAATAATAGGCTTTTTAAGTTTTAATGAAAAAGCACGGAAGCATATAAACAGCATTCAACAGTTAAGGAGTGTAGTAAATAAGATTGTGCCGCGTATGAAAAGGCTTGGTGACGCAGTTGTTTATTCTGGAAAATAAAATTGTTTCCTGTGTCTGTTAACAAGCCTTGCTTTGTGCAGCACAGACTTCTGAGGGGCTGACTCCTGTTTGGAACCTTTCCACACTAATTAGAAGTAAGAGAAAAGGCAGTACTGATAAATGCCGCACTTCTTGGCCTCTCTGAACAGCTTTCTCTAAAAATTAACTCGGTTGTTGCCCTGTGTGAATAACAGCTTTGTGGCAATAGTTGAGAGGAATATATTGTTAATGATTGCCATCTTGCTGGGCAGAATGTTGGGACAAATTTTACATAACAGTGAAAGATGTGAGTTTGTGAAGCTTTGAAAGACAGTGTGTAGTTCAGTTTTGTTCTAAGAGCCTTCTCACATGGACTTTGAAAAACCATCACAAACAGGCAAGAAGAAAATTCTGTGGCAAAATAGGAATTTTACAATATTTTTTTATTATCTTGATACCAAGTATTTAGGCAGAATTAACTAAAATTCACTTTCTCATATAACACATATAAAGCAAAAGACTGGCATTTGATCTTAGTAATTCACAAAAGTACAGATGGTACTTATGGTTAATATGCACCAGTAATTTTGCAGTTTCTGAAGAAAAAGAAGACATGCCTTAGAAGGAACAGAAATCTTTGTACAGCACAAAGATGAGAGAAAGGATATACTGAACAACTGAATCTATGACTTGACTTAGTACATAGAAAATATGAAATCAAGTTGTTTTTAATGTTACAATAAGAGATCACTGTATGAAATAATTAATCTTTTTTTAATTTAATTTTATTTTATTTTACAATACCATTCAGTTCTACATATCAGCCACGGATTCCCCTGTTCTCCCCCCTCCTGCCCCCCTCCCCTTCCCCCTAGCACACCCCCCATTGCCACCTCCTCCAGGGCAAAGCCTCCCCGAGGACTGAGATCAACCTGGTAGATTCTAAGAAATAATTAATCTTATGTAAATATTGGTTCCCATTATGAGACAAGGATTTTAAGAGTTGTGTTTTTTTAATACTGTCCATGGGATAACACACTTATTTTCATGTACCAATTGCTTCTCTCAAACCTACACATCTGTGAATAAAATGGAAATCAATGTTATCATCAGAAATGCTGCATGGGATATCAAACTACAAGTCTTATTTGACAAAGTCAAGTGTGGTAGGGGAAGAAGTCTCATTGTCACTGCTAAGTGAGAAATAGAAGATAGTGAAATGAGCAGCCTAGGTGGGCTCTTTCTCACAGAATCTTCATCCACATGGTCAAATATTTTGTGTATGTCAGTAGAGATCCAGGTATGAGGTATACATAGAAGAGTAAGCCTATTTCCTGGCTCCATTTAAAAACCATTTAATGAAGAAAAAGTAGCATGAATATATCGTATAACATGCTCTGAAAGAATAAGGAAACTGAATTATAGAATTGGAGGGAAGGAAGTAAGGACTCAGAAAAAGCTTCATAGACAAGGAAATATTTCAGATGGGTTCTGGGTTATAAGACCAAAATAATAAAAGACCTTTCTCTTTTATGCTATTGTTCTGTTATCCATCCAGTATACATAAATCTGAATGTCAAAAGGATATCTATGTTCATTCAAATCTCATATTGATTGCTTCATGATTCATAAGCTAATGTACTAAATCAATAAAGTTTCTGTAAAGTAACAAATGAACCAATAAAAACATCCATTAAATTCATCATATTATCGTGCTGTATTTTGTGAATAAATACATGTGATAATTATTTTAAAAATCCAAAGACTATTTAGAAGTGAAATCATTCCCTACTGAATTTCACCATAAGGATGAGAGATGTACATATCCTAAATGAACCAATAGCAAAGGAACACCTTGATGCTGAGTGTCCTCATGGTATTTTATCTTCTATTCATTAGCAAATTACAAAATTTACTTCTATGCTTGGAGAAGTGTTGATTGCTTACTTGATGCTCTATACTATAGGAGAAGTATATATAAGGACACAGGAAAGTGTGCCCAAGAAGACCATACAAATGCCAAAAATAGAAAACAAAAAACCCTGTGAAATAGAATATATTCAGTACTTTCCAAGTTAAATGAAGAATATATTTTGATTTAAGATTGGCATATTTCTAATGAAAATCTACATTGGGGATTGGTGAGATGACTCAGCAAGTAATATGCTTGCTATGAAAGCAGGAGGACATGATTTTTGATGCCTGGCATCCATATAAAATTCAAGCATAGTGGTAATTCCAGTGCTGGGGGAAGGGGCAGAGACTGATGGGTATCATGAGCTCATTGGTCAGGCAATTGATCTCAATGGGGAGCTCCAGGTTCAGTGAGAATCCCTGTCAAACACACAAAAATATTCTATGAACAGTGATAGAGGAAGATTCCTGAGGTCAACCTCTCTGGTCTCAACATGAACATGCACAGGAAAGTGTATCCATGCATACACACACACAAACACATGTACATCACATACACACACCAAAAAGATTGAATGAACAGAAGGAAAGAGATAGAGAGGTGGAGAGGAGGAGAGATGGAGAGATGAAGAGGTAGATAGATAGACAGATAGATAGAATGCAAGAGAACCTACATGGCTTTGCCTAGAATTATTTTCACAGTCATGAAAAGCCATTACAGCTTAAGGTCAGTATTGAGAAGAGAGAATGTATGAATGTAATCAAGGATGAAGTGAGATATGTTAAAACAATATCATTGACTGGATTCCCATTTCATGGGTAGCCCAAATTGAGGACAAGTTTACTGAGATTGTTTTATACCAAAGCTTAATGACTTTAAGAGAAAGGTCTATATGTATATATAAATCAACATATCCATAAAAACCAGGTACTTCAAAATTAACTTAATAAATATATCAACAAGCTGAAAATTTGAATACAAAATCTTTTTGTTTCAAATCATTACCATAAAATTTTGCATTTAAATTTTAATAAAATTAAAACATTATTTTATAAACTTTAATTTTTATATAAAATAAATACTTCTAATGCTGCATTTACAGTAAACATGATCTATTTAGACCTTAAAAATCCTCAGAATAGCTATAACACTGCTTTTTAAGTGACAATGGCTTTTTTCTATTAGCATATTTGCTATAAATTTTGCCTAGAATTGCAGCATGCCAAGTTACTGGGATTGACAGATTTCAATCCAATTAAATGCTCATATTATAAATCAGGAAACTAGGGTGAAGTTTTGAAAGATTGCTCCAATTCTAAATTTTGGATAAATTTTGGATCACACTCTGATGTTTATGGAAAAGCAACCAAGTTAAGGCCATAATTGAGGTTCAGTGCAGACATTTACAAATTCAAGGCAAAGAAATCCTCATCTTCACCTCAAGCTTTTGCAGAACATAGCATGCTCAAAAAACTGGGTCACAGCATTTTAATAGATCTTTTCCCACACTGTAGGCTGCCGCTTGGCCTGAGCAATGGAGTTCTTTGCTATACAGATGCTTTTTAGCTTCGTGAGGTCCCATTTATCAATCATTAGTCTTAAAGCCTGTACCACCAGTGTCCTGTTCATAGAGTCCTTTCCCGTGCAAAAAAAATACAAGCCCATCATCACTTTTTGATTGGATTTAAATTCTACTCAGTGAGATAGATCCTATACTTGATACAGTCAAAATGACCAAGGATCTAAGACTAGAGAGGTCATGGGCCCTAGGGGGAAAGGACAACTATTATTCTGCTAAAGGAATATAGTAATGGCTCCTAATGTCTTATTGCTATACTCATAGATCAGTGTATCACTCAACCCTCAACAGAGAAGATTCTTAATGTAGTTGATGGGGATTAACACAGAAACCCACAACTGGAAAATGTGCAGAGTAAGAAACTTTGGAGCACTCAGTAATAAATGTGATCTCTTTACCAACCCCCAGCCCCTTCAGATTCAGGGATCTTTTCAGAAAGAAGAGAAGATGGAAAGATTATAAGAGGACCTCTATATAGGTGACGGATGTCTACATAGAAACAGCATCCTCCAGACACAACAGGACTAGTACACATACGACCTCACAAAGACTGTAACAACATGTTCAACATGTTCAAATGAGATAAAGTCCCAACACAGAAAAGGGAAAATGGATACAAAGTTCCACCATTAACCAAGTAGCTTTTTGCAACTGATATTTTCTGGGAAAGGGAAAAATCAGTTTTCTTTCATGGAGTGTCCCTGTGTATAACAATCACACTCCAAAGCAGACACACGGCCAGGAGTGTGGCTAGAGTTTTCCTGCCTGGCCCACAGTCAGGATAAATCTCTTTCACCTGCCAGTCCCACAACCGCTCAGACCCAACCAAGTAAACACAGAGACTTATATTGCTTACAAACTGTATGGTCGTGGCAGGCTTCTTGCTAACTGTCCTTATATCTTAAATTAATCCATTTCTATAAATCTATACCTTGCCACATGGCTCATGGCTTACCGGCATCTTTACATGCTGCTTGTCCTGGCGGTGGCTGGCAGGCAGTGTCTCCCTCCACCTTCCTGTTCTTTTAATTCTCTTTGTTAGTCCCGCCTATACTTCCTGCTTAGCCACTGGCCAATCAGTGTTTTATTAGCAACACATTTGCCATACAGAACATCCCACAGCACTTTCCCCCACCCTTTTTTTTTTTTTTCAAAAAGGAAGGTTTTAACCTTAAAGTAAATTACATATAATTTGGGAATTTGGGTGTAGCTTCTCTTACTACTTCCTGCTGGAGGGGGGCGCTGTATCTTATGGGGACACAAAGAAAATTTTAGAATTACGGAGTAGTCCGTAAGAGTGTATCATCTGAGCCAGTTGCCTTGAAATGGTTCTGGATGTTGGATCATCTGAGCCATAGTGTCATCGGAGACCTTTCAGGTGGTCTTGGCTGGTCAAACCTGATGTATCTTAATCTGGAACAAATCCATAGCCTCTGGCTTTCTGTGGAAACAAAATCAGAGCTTCCTTTCCAAAGCAACATATCCTTACATCCAAATTTTGAAGTCAAGGTATCTTTAAAATATACATATTGGTTTAACTCAGCTTCCTTTACAATCAAATATCTCTCTGCAGTTAAGAATCCCAAAGACAACACAATCCAGATTCTCTGTGTGATATCCATCTTTATGTGGCTTATATTTTATACTACCTTTACTGTCTCTTTAAAGACTTTATTTTTCAAAACTATTTCTTTATATAACTGTACATATCACCTTTTTTGTCTCTTTCAAGCTGACGTATTTTTTATACACATTTTAAAGCATTTAAAGTCTTGTTCCATCTGAATCTGTCTTATTGTGAACCTGTTACTTTAAACTGCAGCATTCTAAGACTGAAAAGGTGCTGTGGCTGCTGGCTCCGCCCACCTCAGCTTCCCAACATGGCGGTGATAAGTTTACCATCAGCTCTTGGAGCTATCGTGGGTCTATGCTTCTATCAAAGCAGCGTGTAGCCCAGAAACCTCTTTTTTTTGTTTTGTACTAGCGAAGGCTAAATCCACCACGCAGCTTAATGTGCCACTTGCAGATGCCTCATTCCCGCCATACTGCTGGTCAAACACGCATGCTAGGAACCCGCCATACAGTAGCTCAAGCCCACAGGCTGCGGATAACTTGAGAAAGACAACTAGGAAGCTGTTTTAGCTCCGTTTTAGAATCTTCTTTTTATGCTTTCTCATGTTTTAAGTGGAAATTCCTGCCCCACATTCTGGCACCATTTGTAGCTAGAGTTTTCCTGCCTGGCCCACAGTCAGGATAAATCTCTTTCACCTGCCAGTCCCACAACCGCTCAGACCCAACCAAGTAAACACAGAGACTTATATTGCTTACAAACTGTATGGTCGTGGCAGGCTTCTTGCTAACTGTCCTTATATCTTAAATTAATCCATTTCTATAAATCTATACCTTGCCACATGGCTCATGGCTTACCGGCATCTTTACATGCTGCTTGTCCTGGCGGTGGCTGGCAGGCAGTGTCTCCCTCCACCTTCCTGTTCTTTTAATTCTCTCTGTTAGTCCCGCCTATACTTCCTGCTTAGCCACTGGCCAATCAGTGTTTTATTAGCAACACATTTGCCATACAGAACATCCCACAGCACAGGAGTAGTTGGTAAACATAAAACACCCCAATTTTGTGGGCTTTTTGTTAGTTTTGTTTGCATAGTTCTAGTGTATTTTGTTTGTTTGTTTTGAGTTTGTGGGGCATCTTGTTTTTTATCTTTTGGAGAGAGAGAGAGAGAGAGAGAGAGAGAGAGAGAGAGAGAGAAAGAGAAAGAGAGAGCACATGAAGTTGGGTGGATAGGGAGTTGAGGAAGATCTGGGAGGTTTGGGGGTAGGGTAAAGAATATAATCAAAATATATTGTATGAAAAAATTATAAATAAATAATGATATTACCATAGGAGTTACTACAATATACCTATATTACTAAAGAAAGTAATAATTACAAAAACAAAATAAAGATGCTTCTTAAAGATGAAAAAAAGCCTGGAATATGTAGTTGAGGCAGATCCAAGCCCCTCCCCTGGCATCAAGGTTATGCAAGGTATCCCCCCATAGATAATGGGCTCCAAAAAGCCAGTTCATGCACCAGGGATAGATCCTATTCCCACTGCCAGGGACACCTTAAACAGACCAAGCTATACAACTGTGTTGCTTATGCAGAGGACCTAATCCAGTCCCACACAGGCTACACTGCTGTTGGTCTAAAGTCCGTGAGTTCTCACTAGCTTGGTTCAGTTGACCTGCCTCAACTGAATGTACCAGGATTTACTGACTCCCCATGGGATGTCTTACCTTTTCAGAGAAGGTATGGGCTTGGAGGGAAGGCTTGGGGGAGAGCAGAAGGAGGGATGAGAGGGGGGTTTGTGGTTGGTATGTAAAATGAATAAAAATTTCTTCATAAAAAGTAAAATAAATAAATAAATAAAGGAATTCCATAGGATTGCCATTTTAGCAAATCCATAATAATTCCATTCTCACACCAACAAAATAGGGAAATATGAGATTCCTGAAGTGAAGCTTAGCACATTTTAATACCTTACCTTTGCCAAGTCTTCAAGATGTAATGCCAAGTTAGTAAAGGGAAGGTCAACATTAGCATCAAAAAAGTTGAGGTCATTTGTAGACATTTGATAAAGCAGGCAGTTATTGGGTTGTAAGGCCATGTTTCTCTGTGGCTTTAGAGTCACATTCACACACGTCATGCCGTGGTGTGTGTATGTGTGTATGTGATGAAAAAGTTGCAGTGAAGGTTGACCCTGTGCTTCCTGATGATTGAATTATAACTATGCATTATTTTGTCATCACTCTGCTTATGTACAAATAGATTCTGGGTAGAGTTTCAAGGTAAGAAATCACTGATGTAAGAGAACACAAGTTTCAGTGAGACTCAATGGTAAGTCTCAAGGTAGAAGCCACATTTCTTGATAGAGATATATTTAAACTTTTGTGTTTATAAATATTCTTACAGTTTCTTAAGTATATGTTTATTCTACATTTATATTCTGTCTGTATTCTTAGTTTAACTAAACTAAGCATCTCAGAAAATTTTTATTATCATCTTTGTTTTAGCAGAATGCCCAGAATTCACTTTCACTCTAGCTATGGCTTTTAGTTTTTCATTTAACTTCTGTACCTTATTATGGTAATTCTGATGAATAGGGACAGTTCTATAAAAATAAAATTCATTTCTATGTATATAGTATGATCAACATCAGAAAATAAATTAGATTTCAATTAATGAATGGCATTTCAATTAGCGAAGACCTAAACAGAACACTATGTTGTTGTTCAAAAGAAGTTAAAATAGTTTTTAAAATACTTTGCTATGAATTTTCCATCTTTAAAACTTGTATTTCTTAGTAGTTTAATGATCAATGATTAATAGTTTAATGCCTATTCTAAGTCTATTCTAAGTTCATTGAGTTTTATAGACTGTGGTTCTAATTAATTTAGATGTTTGATTTTTGTATTTATTTGCAAGTTTTTTATAATGAAGTTTATAAAATTAAACTGCTTAAGACTCATGAGTATGAACTATACCAGTTCTTTGTGCCCTTCAGCCTTCTTTTTTATGGATAGTATTTTTGCAAAATATTCCGAAGTTCTTTGCAAATGATTCCATCTTAGTAGCCTTTTTTTTCATTTAAATTCACTTCAATTTAACATGTTAGCTCTCAAATATTTTAAGTGAAAATAAAATCAGATTATTGTTCATAAGCCAATTATTGATCCATAATAAGATGCTTCAAAGGCCAAAAATATTTTCTGATACTATAATTGTATGTCTTTCTGAACACCAAATGGAGAAACTTAAATACCAATACAAACCTTCTCATTTCTCACTTCTGCAAGTCTACAGCAGGGTATCTCAAAGCACTTAAAAATCATTAATAGCTGATTGTCTCAGTCCATATACCAATCACTCTGAAAATAAATATTCCTAACTATGAGGACTCTAACTTTTCCCAAATCTAAGGGCAAATTGATTAAAGTTGGAGACAAAATCCAATTACTTCATATATTTTCTACTTTGCTATATTCTCTTTTATAACATTCTGTCTGAAACACAAGTAGGTGCTCAAAGCTACTTGGTGGCATATAAAAAACATTCATTATAGGAAGTGAATATTTGTAGGACCATAATAAGTAATGATAATCTGCAGTTTTCAGTCTCTGCAACTAACTCACCATAGTTCAAAGAACTAGTCTGTGTTGTGAATATGGGCTGATCAACACAATTCCCTGCCCAACCAAACCAATGAGCTGAAGTTCTGTTAACTGTATCCAAATTAGCTCCAAATTTTCAGACAGTGTCTCCTGTGACCCATGACCTTTAACTTCTGCTACTCCTGCTTCTACCTCTCAAGTTCTAGAATTTCAGGTATATACAATGTAGCAAGCATTAACTCCCACTCAATTTTTTATTTACAAGTCAGATAAACAAATTCTTATTTTTTCAATTCTTAGTATATTAGTAAACTTTTATTACAGTGTTTTGCATGTTACAGTCTTATTGTTTTCATATTGTATAAATTCTGTTGGCATTTATGTAAAATTATGAAGAGCTATGTCTTAAAACTACAGTTCTAAATGGAAAATGGAAATTCTATTAAAAATTAACATAGGTTTATAAAGAGGAAAAGTATATGAATTCTAATCTAGCCTATATATCAGATGCTAGACTGATATTTAATATACACCTACATTTTCAAATAAAGCTATCAAGGCTACTTACCCATATAGTCCTTTTTATAAAAGCCACATAAAATGTATATCAATTATTTTTTGCTAACTCTATCAAATACGTTGTTTGAGCTAATTATTTCCTTTCCTCTCCTGCACATTAGTTCATTATATCATTTGAAATCCAGTTTCTGCCACAGAAATTATTTTAAGACCACATTTCCCATTCTTTCTTAGCTGAATACATTTTGCTCAGAATAAAAGTCATAGAAAAAAGTCCTTGGCTGCATAAAAGTCCTTTGTTGGTGCTTTTGAACTCCCTGGTTGTGGACTACAAAGAGTCCGGCTCTCTGCCTCTCACCCCTGTAGAACAGAAACGGTGCCTTTTGTGGATCTTGATATACAGGATACATTACTGAGTGCCTTTAAAAGCTTTATGAACCTTGATGGAAATCAGAGGTGAAAATGACAGTTCAAATGTCTGGTCTGGGTTTAAAAGATCTATGGTAATATATTTTTCTTTATAACAGATGCAGATAAAATCCTAAGTTGTTATACCAGTAAAAGCAGGCTCCAGCTTACGGTCACTACTTTGTACTCCCCAAAGCCATAGTCTGGTGGACCTTGGAAGCTGACTCACCTTCCGCGGGTGCTGCTAGGAGCAAGGAAACATGATTTTGCTTATCAAGATTGGATAAGTTTTAAACCATCAGTGTCTTTTAAGTCTAAGATGAATTTTGCATTGAAGGTGTCCATCTAACAATATAGTCGCTATTTAACCATGATTAAAGATTTCATATCTGGCTCAAAGATATTTGAACTATGAATGCTTAAGTCAGTTCTTGAGTTAAGATAGGAGCTCTGGGAATGTCAGTTTTATTGAAAATGAAATGAGTTTAATGTTGTTCATTCAGGGAAGCAGAGGCAAAATGAATGTCATGAAAGTGGCACATTCATTGTGTGGGATTGGACATTCGAGCACACGTGAGCGTAGCTGAGAATATGAAGACATGGAAGAAGGAAGGAAGATGGTCAGAGACAAAAATTAATAATGTCCACTTAAGAGTCAGTATGTCAGAGTTCATAGGGAAATCAGAAGAGTGAAATGTACCCAGTCTTCAAGGGAAGAATGCTCATTGATGTTCAATAGCAAAGTAGGATGCACTCTAAAAGGTTGTGATTATCCTTATACACTGCCTGTTATGGTTACTACTTCTGTACCCATAGAGAAAGGTATCCCTGGGCGGGCCTAGGAGCTTTGTCATTTGGCTATACCATCAGTCTGGAAAACAAAGTAGTGATATGAACAGAAACAAGGTTGTTGGTAAGGACTTCTGGGTGTATCAGTCTTGCTGACCTGTGAACTCCAGAAAACAGCTTTTAGTTTCTTCTATCTATCATACTTTAGACCAGTTATCTTTTGATAAAAGTGCCCTGTGCTGCCACCAGTAGCCATGGTGTTGTCTGGCCCGAACTGCTGCCTAGGGCCATGTCTGGGTCCATAGCTCCACCACAGTCAGGGTCGGCATTGATGTCTGAGACACTGGTTACCAATGAAGGCATGCTGATGCTGGGCGAAAGGACCCATAGCCATTTTCAGTAGCACTAAGATGAATGCAGAGGCCATGGAGAGGCAGGAAAGACAAAAGAGCGAAATGTTTTTCTTCTTTTTTTAAATGTGTTATTGTTTTTAACTGAGGAGTTGGTGAGGTAAGAGATGGCTGTGTCTTGTTCCTTGGTCTCTTTGATATTTCAGCATTTACCCTGATATCTGGCTCTGGGTTTTTATTAAGTCCAATTAGGATTCATGCTACAAAGATGTTTTCGTCAAATAACTTTGAATTGAAAAACCCCAGGAGACAATCTAAAGTTTTAGAAAGGCACATAGTTGAGGAACTCTTTAAGGTCAAGATATAAGAAGAAAGCAGCCTGATTATCATTAGCTGACATGCCTTTCTTGCTAGGATTGGTTGATGACCAATCTCCTGCTATGAGAAATTATTGATGAGTGGATATGCACCCTAAATATTTAAAGTAGAGCTGACTGATTCTTTTTCATGTGTAAAAGTTTAGATTTGTGGTTTCCTTAAAATTCCTTATAAGATTATCTTTCAGGATAAGCAATAGTGATTGGTCCTTTCTTTGTAGCCGCAAAATGCAGCCTGCCAGTAAAAGAATACCTTGCAGGTTGGAGAGGTGGCTCAGAGGTTAAGAGTACTGACTGTTCTTCCAGAGGTCCTGAGTTCAATTCCCAGCAACCACATGGTGGCTCACAACCATCTGTAATGAGATCTGGTGCCCTCTTCTGGCTTGCAGGAATATATGCAAACAGAACACTGTAAACATAATAAATAAGTAAATCTTTTTTTTTTTTTTTTAAAAAAAAGAATACCTTGTTTCTTACGCTCTGTTAATCTAAAAAAAGTTGCTTGGGTGTGAATGTACATGGGTTCTTGGGACAATTTGTTTTTCACTTGTAATACGTAACATGTTTAATCACATAAGGGATACGGAAAACATGCTGTTTTTTACTTGGGTTCGTTGTAATCATTCACTTGAAAAACAGAATGTAACCCCACTGTAAATTCAAAGATTTTGCTGGGGTATATAAGCTGTAAGGAAAAGAATAAAGATAGAGTTAAAATGAGTTAGAAGGAAATTATCAAGAATGAGAGAGTTAGAGGGAAAACAGGAATGAAAGAGTTAGAAGGAAAGCACCAAGAATACAGATAGAGTTAGAAGGAAAGCACCAAGAATACAGATAGAGTTAGAAGGAAAACATCAAGAATACAGATAGAGTTAGAAGGAAAACACCAAGAATAAAGATAGTTAGAAGGAAAGCATCAAAATTGAGAGAAGGAGCTCAGCCCAGTGCTTGGCTGTGGATCACTGCATCTGCTTTCATCAATTACTGAATGCAGGTTCTATGATGACAGTTACTGTAGTCACTAATCTGACTATAGGAGAAGGCAAATTCAGGCACCCTCTCCAAGCACTGGGCTGAACTCATAGACTTCAGGTGAAGAGAGGGAGGAGGGATCACAGGAGCAAGTGAGGTCAAGATCATGATGGGGCAAATCACAGAGACAGCTGACCCATGCTGTTTATGGTAGTTAGCAAATGTCCTTTTCTTTCAGCAATGCTATTAGAATTCTGGTTGATATTTGTTCACATCAGCATTTGTTGTATTGAGGGGGACAAGTTAAACAGGCCTGGAAATGGTGAAAATACAGGTGTGATACCAGGCAGAATCTCAGAATTTTCCCGACTCTGTAGTACTGTAATCCGAAAATAGAGCAATTATGACTCTTCTCTTGGTTATAACTGTACTTTGTACCCTGTTTAACAAAATTTTGAATGTGTACTGAATTTTGGGAAGATATCCTCCTGTTCTTATCTGGAAGAAATGCTAACTTTTGTATTCCTTCATTTCCAATAATCTGGAACTGATTTTTGTGTCTTTTTCCATGTACATTTCTGTCTTAGTTTGGATTTCTATTTTTATGATAAAAATCCATTTCCATGTTGCTGCTGGGACCATGCTAACCTCAGTGCCCTGTGCTGCCACCAGTAGCCATGGTGTTGTCTGGCCCAAACTGCTGCCTAGGGCCTTGTCTGGGTCCATAGCTCCACCACAGTCAGGGTCGGCATTGATGTCTGAGACTCTGGTTACCACTGAAGGCATTCAGACGCTGGGCGAAAGGACCCATAGCCATTTTCAGTAGCACTAAGATGAATGCAGAGGCCATGGAGAGGCAGGAAAGACAAAAGAGAGAAATGTTTTTCTTCTTTTTTTAAATTTGTTATTGTTTTTAATCTCATTTTTATTCTTTTTTTACCTTTCCTTTTGGAGTCATATTACAAGAATGAGAGGCAGATATAGAGGGTCTGAGAGATAAGTGGGATTGCGGTGCATGATGTGAAACTTCCAAAGAATCAATAAGGAAAACCAACAACAACAACAAAAGGAAAACCACCATGTCTAAACCAAAGTTGGGAAGGGAGTTTTTTTTTTTTTTTTTTTTTTTGTACAATTCTCAGATCTCACTTCATCATTGAGGGAAGTCAGGGCAGGAATTCTTCTGTTCCTGGAGGCAGGAACTGAAGAAGAGACAATAGAGAAATACTACTTACTGCTTGCTTCTCATGGCTCAGTTGAACAGGACCACCCACTCAGGAGTAGCACAAACCAAAATGAGCTAGACCTTCCCACGTCAATCCCTGATTGTTCTACAGAACTTCTTACAGGCAGTCCTATGTAGACAATTTATCAATTGAGAATCCTCTTCCCAGATAACTCTAGCATGTATCAAGTTGACAAAGAAAGAAAGAAAGAAGAAAGGAGAGAGAGAGAGAGAGAGAGAGAGAGAGAGAGAGAGAGAGAGAGAGAG
>CABHPP010106675.1:39378-50024 GCA_902168425.1 Peromyscus attwateri
GAGAGAGAGAGAGAGAGAGAGAGAGAGAGAGAGAGAGAGAGAGAGAGAAACGAAAGAAAAAAGTTAAAAATCAAGGCAGTATCCAACTAATACTGAATAAAATTTGGAGATTTCTTCTGTTTTCTTCTCTCACTTTTCTGTTTCCAACTGTTGCTAACAGGTATTTTTGTATTTATATTGTTCCTTTCCTCACTTGGTACTGCAGGAACTCTCTAACTAAATGAATTCCCTTCACTGATTAATGAACTTAAAGATGAAAACTCAGGAGCCATGATGTCAGCACTTGGGGAGAGCCTGCCTTGATATACTTTGATATACTTTGTTGAAGGCAGGGTGGTCTAAGAAAGATGAGGAAGGGTTTCAGAGATTATATAAAATAAGAATCCATGAGAAGGTTCACTCTTGTTTTGAAATCCTTCATAAGTGAATATTCCTTAATCCGATGGTTTCCTAGAGTGTATCTCATTTCCTTCTACCTAGGAAAATACAGGTGAAAGTATAAATCTGTTTGGTCTCATCTCTACCTTGGTCACTTGCTGCTTTTGAGAGTGTCAACAGTGCTGCGTGACATATCTCTAACTCCTAAAATGTACCTGACAGGGATGTCTCCCATAGAAAGCTTTGAGATGGGAGGGAGGAGAGACAGCTCCTGAGTCTGCAGAAATTGCTGGTAGTTTGTACCTATCAATAGCTCTTTGAACTTGCCCAGAGGTGTCACAGTAGCTGCAAAACATGAAGTAAAACAAAGAAGAGATTTGATGTAATGTCCAGGAGTATTCACAAATACTTCCATCCACTCAGAAACAGGGGAGAGCAAATGCTCTACAAGGACTCTTGAGTACCCAAGTCAAAGACACTTAGCTACCCTGTATCTACCCTTAAAAATTTTAAGGTCTGTAGATAAAGGAATAAGAATTATCTCTGGAAGCTTTGTAGAGACATAGTACACCTAAACTTATGCATCTTTTTTCATCTGAGTGACCTATGGCAGATACTTTGAGCTCTAGCTTTTGTTATTTGAACATTTCTTTTAAAAGCATAAAAACAAACATGTACAATTTTTAGAACAATATTCAATGTCTGATACTTTGAAATGCATTTTAGGTCTTCAAGAATATTGTTTATGTTTTGTGAGCTCAAAACTTCCTAATTCCAATCTGTTTTTCACATTTTTCTATCCTAATATTCCAAATAATATAAAATGGTCCCTTTCTTATTTGTAAATATCATCATTCCTTTGTTTGTATATATGCAGATGCCTTGATAAATAGGCTAATGAAGATGCCATCATCATGAATAATTCATGTATGTATTTACACTCATATGTATATATATATATATATATATATATACATGTGTGTGTGTGTGTGTGTGTGTGTATACAAAATGATTGAAAGTCCAACTGTAAGAGAAATCACTATTCCTTTTCTGCACAAATACAGATTGACATGTAGATATATGAATAAATAGTACCTATTTGTACCTATATGTCTTCCTATCTATATAAAAGGATTGCATATAAGTGCATATGTGAGCCTGGGCGGTGGTGGCACACGCCTTTAATCCCAGCACTCGGGAGGGAGAGGCAGGTGGATCTCTGAGAGTTTGAGGCCCGCCTGCGCTACAGAGTGAGTTCCAGGAAAGGCGTAAAGCTACACAGAGAAACCCTGTCTCTAAAAACCAAAAAAAAAAAAAAAAGTGCATATATGTGTATGAATATGCTCAATCACAAAAACATTGTAGAACTTGTTGGTGATTGTTTAATAATTCTATAAATGATCAGTGTGGAGTGGGCTGCTGAACTATAGTTATGCTATCTCGTGAAAGTATTCCTAAGGATAACGTAATTTCTAACACTATCTTGGGTAAACTGACCTCTGGTCACTTAAACAAGCTATAAACTGGTAGAGTAAACTGGTCTCTGGACCAGCTATAAATATCTATACAATGTGTCCCCGATCTCAAGGGTGAGTGAACTGCCTGGTCACTTAACTGATGTCTCCCCATTCCTGTAAAAAAAACCATGGCTTGCTGCTGATGTCCGGAGCTGCCTTTCTGTATATGTCACAGTTGTGGGTTTTGCCTTTAAAAATTTGGACAAACTGGAGGTAGAAGCTGCTTTCCAGTACTCCAGGGACAGCCCTGCTAGAGGTGCAAATAAAGACTCCATATGACTTATTCAAGCATCTCGGGAGTGTTTCTCTTCGGGTATCCCACAACAAATGCATACTAGCATAGCACCTACTGTCCAATTGTGTGATCTTTGTATTTTCCCCAATTCAGTGTTATAAAAGTATTCCAACACCATAGACTGTTTTAGATTTTTTTACTTCAAGTATCAGTGACTGAGCATTGTGCTAAAACATCTTATTATGATGATAGATCATTCTCCATTGCTTCACAGATCCATTTGAGTTGTAAATGTATGCTATTGATGACACAAAATGCTGTTTTTCAGTATATAAAGTCCATGCAGAATGACCCAATCTAAGATTTATATGTTTAAACTGCTGTGGGATATTCTGTATGGCAAATGTGTTGCTAATAAAGCACTGATTGGCCAGTGGCTAGGCAGGAAGTAGGCGGGACTAACAGAGAGAATTAAAAGAGCAGGAAGGCAGAAGGAGACTGCCTGCCTGCCAGCTACCGCCAGGACAAGCAGCATGTAAAGATGCCGGTAAGCCACGAGCCATGTGGCAAGGTATAGATTTATGGAAATGGATAACTTAAGATATAAGGACAGTTAGCAAGAAGCCTGCCACGGCCATACAGTTTATAAGCAATAGAAGTCTCTGTGTTTCCTTGGTTGGGTCTGAGCGGCTGTGGGACTGGCAGGTGAAAGAGATTTATCCTGACTGTGGGCCAGGCAGGAAATCTCTAGCTACAAATGGCGCCCAACGTGGGGCAGGAATTTCCACCTAAAACCTGAGAAAAGATTCTAAAACGGAGCTAAAAACAGCTTCCTAATTATCTCTCTCAAATGAGCGACAGCTTGCCAGCTTGAGCTACTGTATGGCGGGTTCCTGGCGTGCATGTTTGACCTTCAGTATGGCGGGAATGAGGCCTCTGCAAGTGGCACATTAAGCTGCATGGTGGATTTAGCCTTTCCTAGCACAAAACAAAAGGAAGAGGTTTCTGGGCTAAACGCTGCTTTGATAGAAGCATAGACCCACGAAGGCTCCCAGAGCTGACGGTAAATGTATCACCGCCATGTTGGGAAGCTGAGGTGGGCGGAGCCAGCAGCCACAGTACCTTTTCAGTCTTAGAATGCTGCAGTTTAAAGTAACAGGTTCACAATAAGACAGATTCAGATGGAACAAGACTTTAAATGCTTTAAAATGTGTGTAAAAAAATACGTAGGCTTAAAAGAGACAAAAAAAGGTGATATATAAAAAAATAGATAGTTTTGAAAAATAAAGTCTTTAAAGAGACAGTAAAGGTAGTATAAAATATAAGCCACGTAAAGATGGATATCACACAGAGAATCTGGATTGTGTTGTCTTTGGGATTCTTAACTGCAGAGAGATATTTGATTGTAAAGGAAGCTGAGTTAAACCAATATGTATATTTTAAAGATACCTTGACTTCAAAATTTGGATGTAAAGATATGTTGCTTTGGAAAGGAAGCTCTGATTTTGTTTCCACAGAAAGCCAGAGGCTATGGATTTGTTCCAGATTAAGATACATCAGGTTTGACCAGCCAAGACCACCTGAAAGGTCTCCGATGACACCATGGCCCAGATGATCCAACATCCAGAACCGTTTCAAGGCAACTGGCTCAGACGATACACCCTCACGGACTACTCCATGATCCTAAAATTTTCTTTGTATCCCCATAAGATACAGCGCCCCCTTCCAGCAGGAAGTAGTAAGAGAAGCTACGCCCAAATTCCCAAATTATATGTAATTTACTTTGTTAATGTTAAAACCTTCCTTTTTGAAAAAAAAAAAAAGGGGGAAGTGCTGTGGGATATTCTGTATGGCAAATGTGTTGCTAATAAAGCACTGATTGGCCAGTGGCTAGGCAGGAAGTAGGCGGGACTAACAGAGAGAATTAAAAGAGCAGGAAGGCAGAAGGAGACTGCCTGCCTGCCAGCTACCGCCAGGACAAGCAGCATGTAAAGATGCCGGTAAGCCACGAGCCATGTGGCAAGGTATAGATTTATGGAAATGGATAACTTAAGATATAAGGACAGTTAGCAAGAAGCCTGCCACGGCCATACAGTTTATAAGCAATAGAAGTCTCTGTGTTTCCTTGGTTGGGTCTGAGCGGCTGTGGGACTGGCAGGTGAAAGAGATTTATCCTGACTGTGGGCCAGGCAGGAAATCTCTAGCTACATTAAACATTTGTAATTGTTATTAATATAGGCAGATAATTCTTAGAATTTGCTTATCATTCCTTTCCAGCTTTTTGTATCCTCATATTTAAACCAAACTTACCTGACTTTCAACACTCTGTGGTCTGATAACTTTTTTTTATTATTAATAGGTATAGCACTAACTCCCCATTGTGATCACCCAGCATTTACAGTTTCTGGGAATGCCAATATCTTCTTAGAATAAAATTTGGTGCCACTGTCTGGGAGTTGTCTCTCACTGCAGGGAGTTTTTGTGCAGATTGAGAAAACCAAAGATCTATCATACCAACGGCATGCCTTGACAACACATGATGGGAGCTTTTGAGCAGGTAGAACTTCAGTTGCCCAAAGCTCTTTCTATTTCTTAAGTTTTTTCTATAATCAACTCTCAAATTATTGAAAAGTTGTTTATTTTGGCTCTCAATTACATTTTAAACTCTAGGGCTGTGTCTGATGATAACGCCTGTACTGGCAGAGCTGGAAGGTGCACAGGGCAACACATGGTAAGAGAGAAATGGAGCTCATGGACAGGCATTCAGCACAACTCATGAAGCCACAGAGCCACAAAAGGTGCAACCTGACAGCCTGATCACTTCCTAAAGCCACATTGCTAAACACCAGAGACTGGCTAAGCTTCCATCCTGGAAATTCTCACAATAAGGATCAAACCTAAGCACGGGAAGTCCCGGAAGATGTGTTCACTCCATACCTAACTAAACCACAGCCTGGCAAAAGATATTGAAATATACAGTACAGCAAAGATATCTTCCTTAACTTGGTGACACTATACATTTAAATCAATTTCTTTGTGACCAAGACACCACTTTTAATGACCATTTTTTCAGCCCTTAGGACACTCTAATACTTGTACCATCACCTGACCTTTTAGAATGTCCCAGCCGTACTGTTCTCCTATGATGTTGATTTCCCTTACAGTGTGTGTATTACTAATTCACTTTCAATCATCCTCTTTATGTTCACAGCACTTTCTCTGTAATCACTTCACTATTTCTATTATGGAGCACCCAGCACTAATAATCACATATGTAAATGTGAGCACTAAATAGACTTTTACAATGGAAAAAAGATACTTTTATAAACCTCCCCAGTTAGATTTTTGTCTGATTAAATATTTTATTTATAGATGCTAGTTATTCTTTTTCTTTATTATTTATCTAAGATATGACTTTTTATATATTCTTAAATGAAAAGAACAAAACTTATGACTGAAATTATAATAAAATAAAGTATAGCTTCTAATTTTCATTAAAGATAGATTGCTATAATTTTAATGTCCTTATAAGAAGTAATGTTAAAAATTGATTCCTATCCACTGGAAAATGGGGGGCCATGTGGAACATTTACAAGGTTATTGCAAATATGCTAAGGTTAACCCTTATCACCAGAATGATCCTTTGATAACTTGTTAATAGGTTGATGAGTTATCTCAAAAATATGTTCATCTCAGGTGTGGTGGCACACATCTTTATGCCCAGTATTAGGGAAGCAGAAGCAAGAGGTTTCTATGAGTTCAAGGCCAGACTGGCCCATAGAGTAAGTTCTAGGAGAGCCAGAGTTCCATAGAGGGACTCTGTGTAAACATATATATTTGTTGTAGGAGTCAGGTTGACTCTGTTTCTGTGTATGACTCCCATCAAACGATGCCATGTGATACTGTATGTGTTCATCACTTTTATCAGTTATGATATGGTGTAAGAAAAGCTGTATTTTTGCTTATATTTCAAGGTTACATCCATCATGTTGGAGAAGACCTAGCAGCAAGATGTTGGAAGAGCTGTTCACACAACCAGGAAACAGGGAAATGAACGCTGGTGCTCAGCTGACTTTCTCTTTGTGTTCAATCAAGGTCCCCAGCCAATGGAATATTGCCACCCACACACAGGGTCAATCCTCCCTACCATTAAATGTTTTGTAAACACCCTCTCAGAAATACCGAGAGTTGTGTCTCCATGAAAATTCTGAATTTCATTAGGTTGACAATGAAGATTTACCATTACATGGTGCTCTAAAGATACTCTACCAGCAAGAAGGTCTTCAGCAGAGGCCCTCCTAGAACTTGGGCCTCACAGTCTCCAAAAACTAAAACTGAAGTAAACTTTACCCTTTATAAATTATGAATTCTATGGCATTAGGTTATACCAATAAAAAACAGATTAAGACAAAACTCTAGTTTTGTACAGCAAAGACTATCATTCTTGATAATATTAAGATTTCACATCTAATGTTGCAGATGTTATTAGAAATCTGTGTTAAACTTACTTCTCCAGATTTAAAAATAAAAACATCCAAGATGTGACTGACTTAAACTTTAATTTAAATATCCACTTTAAACATGTGTCACATGGAAAGGTTTGCTTATCTGAGTGTAGAATGTAAATTCATAGTGAAAAGTTTTTATTTTTTCTCAGATATTTTATTAATTCTTTGAGAATTGCATACAATATATTTTGTTTAAATTAGCCACCTTTCCCAAATATTTGCAGATCCTCTGTTTTCTCTATCTACCCACTTTAATCAATCATTTTTATTCTCATTAAAAAAAATTGGATCCAATTTCTGTTACCCCTATATACTTGGATATGTTGCCTTCCATTGTTGTGTGGCCCATACCAGGTAGGAGCTACACTTTTAAGGAAAACTGACTCTTCCTCTCCAAGAAGCTCTGGATTGCCAATAGCTCTTCAGTGAAGAGTAACTTCATGTTCACCTCTAATCTCCAAGCTGGGACTTGGTCTGGCTTGAGACTGAAGAGATCTTGTGCATGTTGTCACACTGTTATGAGCTCCTATGCACAGCTGCCCTGTGGTGTCTGGAAGACACTGAACCCGAGGTGGTATATGTCCACAATGGAACAAAGCTTTCAAGACATAGTAGGGTAGTTTTACAGTTGTACACTTTGAAAGACAGTATTCAGGGAACATGTTTTATTTCAGATACTGGATCGTGTGTTATGATTAACAGTACTTTGCTTCTATCTAGCTACAGAACAAATACATTCATATGCAATGCACACATTTAAATATACATATGCTGAGATTAATATTTTGATCCTCATTTCCTATATCTCGAGTATTATCTTACTATGAATGAGGGTCTGGAGATCGCAATAAGAGAAATGTTCTTAAAGGAACTAAATATATGAAACATTTATGTTAAGTATTATTTGTTACATGAAAATGGAATATTTACATGTACGAGGTTACAAAAAAGAACATCACATACAATAATTTGTCACATCACCAAATAATATATATAAAGTTCTATAATTACAAGCATTTATAATTTTAAAGGATTTTTTGAAAATTGCACACTATAAAATAACAAAAAACAAGTACATCATAATACTAATAGTGAAGGATAATTATTTTTACCCTTCTGTATTTTTTGCTATTTTAATATCTATTGAGAACATTTCATTAACTAAACAATGGAAATTCTAAAATATTCTTCAATTTTGTAGGTTACTTTTATTTGCATTTACCTCTGTCATTAAGCCCCAATAATTCCTAACGACAAGTTATTTTTTAATTAGATTGTTTTTGTAAAATTATAAAATGGTTAATTATAATTTATACATAAGGATCATTATATTTATTAAATATAATACATAATCAAGCAATGTATCTACTCTCTCAAACACCACTTTATGTGGTTAGAAAGTTTAAAATTTATCTTAGTGATTTTGAAATATGCATTACACTAGTATTAACTTGTAACCATATTATGAATTATATACTAAGGAGAACTAGTGCTGCTACTATTACTACTACTACTACTACTACTACTACTACTACTATTATCACTACTACTAATAATAATAATAACAACAACTCATGATCCTCCTTATCCCAATCTTCACCCCTGATAACTACCATGATGTTCTCTGCTGTAAGCCTGATTATTTCAGATTCCACATATGAATGAGAATCTATATTACTTGTATTTCTGTACTTGACTTGTTTTATTTTATATAGTGAGCTCAGATTCCATCTATTCTGTCTGTCATACAAGAAAAGATTCCTTGTTAATGTCTGAGGAATATTAAAATCACCTTTCTTCATTTTATTTATTCAGCTAATGACAGATATGTAGGCTGGTTACATAGCATGGCTGTGGTGGAGAAAACTACCATAATCATGTAATACAGTCATCCATTTGTCACTCTTGACTATATCTGCTATTGTTATCAGGAAAACAACACTTGAGTTGTACAGAGTTAAGAGAATGAAGCCAATAAACACACCAATCAAAATGTAGATTTTTATATCAAGCAAAATTAACTTCAAAGAAAAACATCTCTGCAGAAAAAAAGAGGTGTATGCTATAATGAATACTTCAGGTCATCAGGAAGATGTAACTATCAACATGAATTCAGCTGATGTTAATGTCCCCAAACACATAAAGCACCAAATGACAATAATGAGGGAAGAAATAGACAACTTCAATAACAGGAGCTGGACACCAGAGTATGTTATTCTCAAAAACATCACTTTCAGTGTCAGTATAAAGTAGCAGGATGAGACAACACTATCAAACAAGTTGACTGAATGACAGCGCAATTTACCCAACAGTAATGAATTCCTCCGAAACATAAAGAAAATATTCTCCAGGATAGACATTCAGCTGCCTCCTGAAAAAAGACCTAATGAACATAAATTGATTGAAAACACTTAAGAATTTATCATCTTCTAATGAAAAAAATAGAACTTGATGATAAATTAAATCATGAAATTTGTTAATAATTAGAAATTAGGCAGTCTATTTTTAATCTATCTATCGATCTAAAGAGAAATCACAAAGAGATATTTTAAAAGTGCATTGAACTGAATGAAGAAAAAAATGCATTGAGGAACTAAAGTTGCGTGCTAAAGCAGCTCAGGAAGAGGGTACCTCAGAAAGAGGGGACACCTTATAGGTGTCAGGTAAAATCTCAAATCAACAACATAAGCTTTACTTTAAGAAACTAGATAAATAAGAGCAAACCTAAGAAAAAGAAACAAAAAAGGAAAAACTGTAACATATTAAGATTCAACAAAATTAAAAGCTTTTGAAATGTAAAGGCTGCTATAAAAATTGAAAACTAGACTGGGTAAAGAAAAAAAAATGAGCACTGATAAGGATGTAGAAAAACTGGGAATCTGTACCTTGTTGTGACCATGAAAAGGAATAGGCACTTCAGGAAAACTGTCCACTCTTATATAAACATGCCTATACTACATAATGCCACAGTTTGGCTCTTGCACAACCAATGCAGATATATATCTATATAAATATGTGTGTATGAACACTCAGAGCAATGTATTCAAAATATGCCATAATACAAATAAATGCAAGTATCCTTCTACTGGTGAATAAATAAACACAACATGCATGCTCATCAATGAAGTGCCCTCAAAATATGAAGCAGTAATGCATCGTACAGCATTATAATCCTCCTCAATGGTTTGCTGGATGACTGAAGTCAGGTGCAAAATATCAAGCATAGATTAACTATTAAAGTTTAGAAAAGTAAACCAATAGATCTAGAAAATAGATTAGTATTGAGGGGTGCATTGAATGCATACAAATGAGCACAGTAAGATATTTCTAGAACAAGAATTGGTCTAAATCTAGACAGAACTGATGGTTGCACAACTTGGTAAATTTATCAAAATTCTATGAATTATGCATTTAAAATAAGGAAGTTTATAGTATAAAGTTAAAAACAGAATTCTTGGATCAGAATAGCTTCCCCCTGGCATGTCTTTACTTTTAAAAGATTGAAATTTTAAAGACTGTGCGACTTTTAAAACATTGGACTATGCTTTATATTGTGACATTAATATTAACGTGAGATTTGGGGGAAAGAAAGAAAGAAAAGGTTATAGTTTAATAGTGATGTGTTTATACATTGAGTTGACAAGGTGTCAAATGTACTGGTCAGTCGTTGTCAATTTGACACAAACTAGAGTCACTAGGGAACAAAGAATGTCAGTTGAGGAACTGCTTACATCAGATGTCCCTGTATGCCTGTCTGTGTGACATTAGCATGACTGTTTATTGATGAGTGGGCCCAAGCCACTGTGGGTGGTACCACCAGTGGGCAGGAGGTCCTGGGTTGTGTAAATAAGCAATCTGAAGAAGCTGTGGAAGAACAATCCATAAGCAACTTTCCTTCATGTTGTCTGCTTCAGTTCTTGCCCAAAGTTTCTGCCTTGAATTCCTTAAATGATAGACTGTAACCCGTGTGTGTGTGTGTGTGTGTGTGTGTGTGTGTGTGTGTGTGTG
>CABHPP010106676.1:0-13979 GCA_902168425.1 Peromyscus attwateri
CTCGGCGGGCGCTCCGGGAGCGGGCGGTCTCCATGGCAACCAGCAGGCCCCTACCCAGTTGCCTGGTTTCCCGCTGCCATCTCGCTGGCCGCGCCCGCACAAAGACGGCGCGGTGACCGCGCAGTGCCACGACCCCGCCACTCCAGCCCCGCAGGAACCGCAGCCGCCGCCGCCGCCGTCGGGGAAGCAGTTCCGGCGGCCGCCGTGACGCGCAGGCAAGGCGCGGTCCCCGACCCGCGGGCCATCTTGGCAGCGGAGGGAGCGGCGGAGCGACAGGTACACACGCCGCCCGGCCCGGGCCAGCTCAGGTGCGGCCGCCCTTTGTTCTCCTGCAGGTAGTCGCGTGCCACCCGCGGGCAGCGCCTTCACCCGCAGCCCGAGCTCCGGCAGGTGCATCCCGCCAAGTCTGGGCAGCGCAGGTCTGCGCATCCCGTAAGGCCTGGGCAGGTCCAGCCTATGCATCCTGCAAGGCCTGGGAAGGTTCAGCCCGCTCATCTCATAAGGCCTGGGCAGGTCCTACTCGCTCATGCTGCAAGGCCTGGGTAGGTCCAGCCTGTACATTCTGCAAGGGTTGAGCAGGTCCAGCTCGAACATCCTTCAAGGCCTGGGCAGGTCCAGCCAGCGCCCCACACCTTGACCCTACAAAGCCTGCAGAAAGGAACTGCGCCCAGGACAGGACCAGTGTCCTCAGGCTTGCCCTCCTAGATTCTGCCTGGGCGCACCTGCTTCAGCACCCAAGGCCTTTTGCTCTGGTTCTCCAGCTCTCTGTGGCTTAACCTTGGCCAGCATGGTCCAACCTCAGACCTCCAAAAACGAAAGCCCAGCCTCTGCCCCTGGTGCCAGCGCACAGATGGATGACGTGGTTGACACCCTGACCTCCCTGCGCCTCACCAACTCTGCGCTGAGGCGCGAGGCCTCCACGCTGAGGGCGGAGAAGGCTAATCTTACCAACATGCTGGAGAGCGTGATGGCCGAGCTTACTCTGTTGCGCACCCGGGCGCGCATCCCTGGCGCTCTGCAGATCACTCCACCTATCTCTGCCATCACCTCCAATGGGACCCGACCCATGACCACGCCGCCCACCTCGCTGCCTGAACCCTTCTCGGGAGACCCCGGCCAGTTGGCGGGGTTCCTGATGCAGATGGACAGGTTCATGATCTTTCAAGCTTCCCGCTTCCCAGGTGAAGCCGAGAGAGTGGCCTTCCTGGTGTCCCGACTGACTGGGGAGGCCGAGAAGTGGGCCATTCCCCACATGCAGCCAGACAGCCCTTTGCGAAACAACTACCAGGGCTTTCTGGCCGAGCTGCGCAGAACCTACAAATCTCCGCTGAGGCACTCACGGCGTGCACAAATCCGGAAGACTTCTGCATCCAATAGGGCTGTGCGGGAGCGGCAGATGTTGTGCCGCCAACTGGCCACAGCTGGCACAGGAGCCTGCCCAGTGCATCCTGCCTCCAACGGGACCAGTCCGGCACCAGCCTTGCCCACCCGCAGCCGGAACCTTTAGGGAACCTGTGGCCACCCAGGTAGCTAGACTGTTGCTGAGAAGAATTGTCAATACAGTAGCATTGTCCTGTTTGCAGGCACCTTTCATGCCTCGCCCAGTCTGTGGGAGGCCATCCTGCCATCCTCATTGGTCATCCACCCTGCTGTGCTTTTTGCTAGCTTTACCTGCCACTCAGTGCATGCTCCCCCCTCTGTTGCTTGCAATCCCAGCTTCTCTAGTAATCACAACACAGCCCCTTGGACATGTGCCTGCCTAGGAACCATTTAGGCTGAACCACCTCTGTGGGCTCGGCTAGTGGACGTTCAGCTTCTGTGCCCTCCCTACAAGCACCCTGGCGATTCCCTTCCTGGTCACTCTGGTCTTGCTGATGAGTTCTGAATAGAAAGAAACCAGCTTGGCTCTGCAGGTGGCTGATGTATACCTGAACCAGCCTGCCCACATCTGGTCCCTTTGCAAGGTAGCCAGGTAGTCAGTCACTCTACATTCCAGGGATCCTTTCCTCTATGGGGGAGCCTGTGTTCCAGCATACCCCACTGCTGATGCTGGGAACATCTGGTCCTTCACAGACATTCCTTCTGCCTCTCCTGTCCGCAAGAGACTCATCCACACCTGTCTGTGACTGCCAGCGTTTTGATGGCATCAGGGAAATCTAGCATTCGTCTATCAAGTTAATCATGGACCTGGGACCCTGGGCAGTTCCATCGGGCTGCCATAGGCAACATCCATGCATCAGCCATTGCAGACTGAGGGGGACCTGGGGACCCCATTTGCTGCCTGGATTTCCATTGAGAGGCTCACAGGTGTCTGCTCATTTCTGCCCATGTGGCTCCATGGTGGCCTTGTCTAGCCACAGACCCTTTTCCACCCAGGGGCCATGTGGCTTTCACCTCAGCCTTTCAGCCGCCCACACCATCTCTAGGGGTCCGAGGAACCCACCAACATATACCCTCTCTGTGCCTGGGCCTAATGTCTAGCCTTTGTCCAAGAACAAAAGACTGGCTGAGGGCCAGTTCCTCTAGGAAGCATCGGGCACCTTCGGTAGTGGGTGTTGGCCTCTTGCTACCCCAGTTTGAAGAACTGGTGAAGAGCAGCCAATGGCTTTGGTCCTCATATGGACACACATTCCAATTTTGAGGAACAAAACATTGACTTCTTCACAGAAGGAGATCGTATTCAGACTCAGCCGAGCTCCTGGACAGTGACATCGGTCACATTTCAACGCCAGATTAACTGTTTACATGCCCACTTGGCCCCTTGGGGGAGATGGGTGCCTCTCCTGGGTTCTCCTGCCCTCCTCTGCATGGTCTTGGCGTGACCACAAAAACAAAACCCCACCTCTGCACCCACCCAAATACATTTCTCCCCTCTTGGGAGTCCAGAGGCTGGGGGCCTGGAACCTGGCCTCTTTGAGAGACTTCCTCTGTCATTGGAAAAAGTGACTGATTCCAAAGCAGGCACCCTTGCAAGGCCAGGAGTCTTCAGCGCTCGCTGGCCTCACAGCCCACGGCCACCTGTTTCTTGTTAACTCTGTTAGCCCAGTAGCCTTGCTGAAGAGCCCGGACCAAGGCACCCTGCTGGCACCATGGTGCATCATGAGCAGGTGGAAGACTCCCTGGGGGTTCCACTGAGGGTGCTCACTGGTCCCCAAGAGCTGAGTCTCAGGACCTTCCAGTAGAGGGGCCCCCCGGTGAAGCTACAGGTTCACCAGAGAAGCGGGGAGGTGTCTGTGGAGGCAAGAGACACCTGGAAGGTTTCTTTGTGGCCTTCTCGATCAGGATTGGAGACCCACTGGGAGGACATGCCACCTACCCTGGCTCCTTGGACCACCGGGTGCTGTATTTGCTTTATGTTCCACTCCAGAGTCCTTGGCTGGTGCTGGAGACAGAGCCAGGCAGGCCAGCTGTCTCCCTGTGTGGCTTCACCAGCTCCCTTTGCCATCTGGGCTGACTCACCTGGGTCGCTCTGCTGCAGTGGGTCCACACTGCTGCTCTGGTGGCATTGGCTTGGTGATTGTGTTTTGTTTTTGTCCTCCCTCTCTCCTCCCCCCCCCCATGCTTGTGTTTATGGAAATGGGGGGCAGTGCTGCCTTGTATTTAGAACCATCTCGATAGCTCTCTGTGGCTTGGAGCCTGGAGCACATGAGAGAGGGTTGAGGCTTGCCCTCCACCTTGGACCTGGAAGACCCGCTTTGGATCTGTTACTGAGGAGCCCATCGCGGCTCTATTGGGGGGCATGGTTAGTCCCTAGCCAAAATGATGAGGTGCAAGGCCCATGCAGCTCCCGAGGGAGACCTTGATAACTGGGCATCAAGCTGAGGAAGAGGGGGAGGGGAGGGGCAGCTCTGTACATATCCTAAGGTTGTAGTTTCTTGAGCTCAGAAGAGCAGGGAGAGGGGGACGGAGGAGTTGCTGTATGAAGGAGTGGCCTTTCTGTCGGCATTGCCTGTTGCAGCAGTACTGTGCCTGCTCCCCAGGCTCTGTGACGCCCATCTGGTAAGCAGGCTTCACTGTGTGCAGTGTAACTGACAGTGGGACCTGGCGTGGGGGTGACTTCCCAGCCTAGTGTGTAGTGTGACCTTGGGGTTCTCTTCATATCCCAGAGCATTTAGTGACTTTGAGGAAACAGCAAAGACCCATCTCGTTGGCCCCAGCCGAGTACGTGACAGGCGTGAATGCTGCATGATAGTACATTTGGGTTGGCCCGAGACAGGTGCCTGTTGATGCAGAGGACAGATCCACTACTGGATGAGCACGCCCTGAGCATCCGCCTGCAGGGGAGTGAATGGAGGCGGGGAAGCTGGCGGGGCCGAGGGTGACTTAGGGGGCAAGCCTGGGGCTTGGCTGGAGCACGCTGGGGACAGGGCATCAGGTGGCAGGGCTCTGCAGTGTAACATGCATGGTAAGTCCGTTCTGTTGCCCTTTGCCCCATCCAGTGCCACCAACAGCTGGACCAGAGCGTCCCATTCTCCATGGAGCACACATCAGGAAGCTTAGGGGACCAGGGAGAGGAAAGGAGATGGTCAAATTCAGTGCTTTGATGCTTCCTTCCTGTCCCTGGCCCCATCTTTCTTTGCCTCTTACACACTCATGGACCCCCACCGTGCGCATATGACACAGCTGTTCCCATGTGCCACCAACCTTATTCTGAATGGCTCTGAACTCTCCCCTCAGCCGGAGGGACAGTGCTGCGTACCGGCAGAAATTTGTGTCAGGTGTTCCTCCGAGGACCAAGTTACTCCCTTGGGGTAGACTCTCAAAGGTGGGGTTGTTGGATTAACGAATACGGGGCCCTCTGAGACTTTTATTGTCTCCTGACAAAACGGTTTCCAGAAATGTCTGTGTCCATTCCACTGCCAGCAGCAAGGGTAAGTGTCCCATTCAGGGTCTTCTGCCAGGGCTGAGTATTTTCTGACTTGAGGACAGCAGCGAGCGACATGCTTTAGTTGCATCTCTCGAGTCTAGCTCGCTGAGCGTCTTTTTACACCAAGTGATTGCATTTCCTCTTTTGCAGACCGCCGATGTCCTTTGCTCCACTGACGGGCCTGACCAGTTTGTAAGAGCTCCGTATGCAATTAAAGATACTAATCTGTTGTGTGTCGTGTCTGCTCTAAGTGTCTCTGGGTTTTTGCTGTGGGTGTGATCGAAGCCGGGGACACACAGGCAAGCAGCGCCTGGCTCTGCCGGGCTGCTGCACGAGGCAGGGGGGATGGCTGGGGCACAGCAGCATCTTGGGATATTGTGAAGTCATTTACACAAATGGACACACTGGGCCTTGGGGCCCAGGTGTGGTAGAAGGGTCCCTGTCACAGTGTCTGTGCCCCAAGCAGTTCTGACATTTGGTGGGAGAGGTGCCTCTGCCAGCTCTGTCTCTGGTACCTAGCCGAGAGCATGACCTGTACGGGACAGGTGCCCATTAGCGAGCAGACAGACGTGGTGGGTGCCTGTGCCACAGCTCATCTACTGTACTGAGCCCATGTCCTCAGACTGTCTCTCTGGCCCCAGGATCCTTAGGCACATGTAGGCTCTTTCAGCACATGCCATGTCACATTTCAAATGTCATTTAAGCCACGAAAGGAAACCAAGGACATGTAGGCTCGAGTACTGTATTTTAATGAAAACAGCTTTTCTAAACAAAATATTTCTAAACAAAGTCATGGCCTGTTTCCGTCCTGGTAGGTTTCCACGAGGCAGCGGGAGGCCCAGACTGCTTCTGTCTGTAGCCTCTGTGACACTGTGGTGAACCCCTGAGGAAATCCACTGCATGCTGATGAGATGGAGGGGAAGTCACACAATGTCGTACAGAGTGGCCTTGTAGAGCAGATGTCACTGGGCCAGGAAGGGCTAAGAGCAGGCAGTCCTGACCTGCTCTGTGGAGCCTCTGGGATGGCTCTTAGTACTTTGAACCTCAGGTCTCCCCCCCACCCCCTTAAAAAACTGTCATTTCTGGGATTAATTCGGTGCGTCTTGTGGGATGTGTCTCCACACCCACACCATACAGCGGTCCTTCCCTGGAGTGTCTGGCCTGCCCCATGGACTGCCCTGTTCTGGCACATTTCATGTTTGTGTTTGGACTGAGATCTGGTAGGGTTCCTACTTCACATGTTCTTATCTCTTACCACTAAAACAATTTCTAAGGTTTCTCTTAAAATCCCCATGGTAGGTGCAGCTTAGGGTGGGATACCATCGCTGTGAAGGTTCCTGGTGGCATTGGGCAGCTGCAGAACCCTGTCTTCAGAGGCTGGGTGACCCTTGCTCTAGCCAGCAGCAGACCCAGCCCTCAATGTTGCCACCATGTATCTGTGTCTCTGGTGTGTAAGGATCTGTCCCAGCTAGCTGTCCTCTGCTTTATGTAGGTGCAGAGCACTTAGTGGCTTCCTAGATGTCCCCAGGAGATTGTCAAGGGTCTACCATCCCCTTGACCTGACAGTAGAGAGATAGAGGTATAGACCCCAACCCATCCCTCTGGCCCAAGTAAAAGCTGATAACTATGACTGTGGGGACCTGGGCCAACATGCCAGTGACCATGTGCCTCCTCTCGGCATCTCTACTTGGCCTAGGGGACTCTGGTGGTTTTGACCTGTATTGTCTGTCCACGCTGTCCCCAAGGGAGTGGAAATGGTGTCAACCCACCTTTCTTCAGCCCACACCTGCCCCCCCCCCTTCCCAGGCCTGACACTAACCATTGAGGGGCCAGCCTAGATCCTTTCCTGCCTCTCAGGCCTGGACAGCCTGTCTTGTTCTCGTTCCAACGACACTTGGCACAGATTAAGGTTACTGTTAGAACGCCCCCTGACCTGGTTAGGGTTTTCCTGGTTGCCCCTCCCCCAGCCTCTCATCTGTTCAATATTTTATGTTTCCGCTGAACTTGGATCTTTTCCACCAAATGGTGCATCTTGAGGGCAGGGGTTCTGCCAACAGTGTCCCCAGGGCCTGGCTTGCTCAAGGCAGCTGTGATCATACAGCAGACAAAGATATGGCGGCTGTCCTGGTCACAGAGCCCATGCCAGAGCAGCTGTCTGCCTGCCACTCTGGGGAAGCCCACATACCCCACACTCTGTCCTACTTTACAAGGTGGGATCATCTGTTCCTATGCCTCTTGACCCACTTAATAGGCAAGGAGAGCCGGCCTTGGGGAGGACAGGGCATTGTCTTTGGGAATGACTGAACAATAAACGTTTCATTCCCTGGTCTGGCTACATGGGTTAAACATTCACATTCCTTTGCAAATGTAACTTTTTGGCAATTTCTTTCATCACAAGCCATGCTGTAACAACAGCCCCAGTAGCCAATTTTCCTGGGAACACTTCCTCTCTTGTCAACAGGACCTTGTTCTCAGGCTCCACAGCTCCCTATCTGCTTAATAAGGGCCCTTGCTAGTACATAGGAAAGAGGGAACGCATTGCGGTCCCTCTGAACGCCTGGGGAACACGGTTTCTCAGTCCCTCCTCAGAATGTAGCAGTTTGTGGTGACCAGCATTCCCTGGACAGCAAGAGCCTCTTTTACCAAATAGTAGAGATCAGTGTGTTGTTTTTTATTTTTTACTTTTTTTTTTGTGGGGTTGGTTTTCACATTTTTATCGGGGGGGGGGGGCAACTGGGAAGGGGGCCTCTTCCATCAGCAGGAGCATTCACAGGTTTTTCAGCCATTCCAGGCTTGGGCCCAGAGGGTACTGGGGGTGGCTGGGCAAATGGGTCTATGCCCATTATCCCACACAGGCACTGGGTAGTTGTAGGGTGTGGCCTGGTTGATCATGCCCACATACTGGGTGTAGGGGCTGACTATGGGCATAATTATACCAAGACCCCAGACGGAGAAGGATACCACCAGCACTGACTCCTTTGCCCAGGCATTCTTGAGGAAGGTGGAGAGTCTCCTGGCCATCTTGGTCTTGACCAGTGTGTTATTTTTTAAATACTACCATCTGCACTAGAATGAAAGCGTGTCCCCAAATTCAAATGTTGAAATCTGCACCCTAATGTCATACTGTTGAGAAACAAATGTTTGTTGTGGCCAATCACAGTGTCACAGTCTGTGACACTGTGGTGACTTGAGAGAGGATAGTCACCGAGGTTCACGTGTGTGAACACATGGACTCCAGGGGATTGAGCTGTTCAGGAGGTTATGCAGCCTTGCTTTGAGGGCTCATAGCCTCTCCCACTGCCAATTGCTCTCTCTGCTTCCTGCTTGTGGATGGAGATGTGATCTCTCAGCTTCCTGTTCCAGGTGCCTGCTGTCTCCCTGTCATGATGGCCTCTCCCTCTAGAACTCTAAGCCAAAGCAAACTCTTCATAAGTTGCTTTTGGTCGTGGTGTTTAATCACAGCAACAGAAAAGTGACTAATACAGCCACCTCAGCAACCACACCTGAGCTAGAGTCCACCACACAGAAATCTCAAACCTGCAGGCGATTTCTAAACCTGACTCTTGGGGGTTTTTTGTAGATCCACTTCTCTTGAGATAGTGGTGTTTTCTATGATGGCCGAGCTGGATAGTTTTATGTCAACTTGACACAAGCTAAAGTCATCTGAGAGGAGAGAATGTCAATTAAGAAAAGGCCTCTAAAAGATCAGGTTGTAGGCAAGCTTGTAGGGCATTTTCTTAATTAGTAATTGGTTGGGGAGGGCCCAGATCTATGTGTGGTGCCATCCCTGGGCTGGTGGCCCTGGGTTCTATAAGAAAGCAGATTGAGCAAGCTGTGAGGAGCAAGCCAGTAAGCAGCACCCCTCCATGGCCTCTGCATCAGCTCCTGCCTCCAGGTTCCTGCCCTGTTTGAGTTCCTGCTCTGACTTCCAATGATGATGAACAGTGATATGGAAGTGTAAGCCAAATAACCCTTTCCTTCCCAACTTGCTTTTTGGTTCTGTTGTTTCATCACAGCAGTAATGACCCTAACTAAGACGATGGCAGCATTTTGTGGTGGGCTTGTCTTCTCTTACTGCACTGGCGGCAGCCTGGGATGTCCCTATGTGCTTACCATTCTCCCGTGGATACAGCTGTCTCTCCAGGCCACCTGTCCCTGCTAGTGCACAGTGCGTGGGTCCAAAGTGCCCCTAAGAAGGGAACAGCGTGTCTTTGGCCACCTCCTGGTTTCTAGTTGACCCTCTACTTCCCATCTTTCAGAATGTCTGCTTCCCTGAAGAAGGTACTTGAATCTAGGGACCACCATACTGCAGGAAATTCCAAAGCAGGGCACATGGGAAAGCAGGTGGCAGAGCACTGGGGTAGGACATTGTCAGGGGACAGTAGGCCTGGGAGGTCCAAGGTACACTTGAGTGTCCTGAGCTATAGAAACAGCAAGGGAAGCCACACTCTGTCCCCGACAGGAATCCTTGCTGCTGGCCCCCTTCCTCTGAGTGGATCCCCACTTCAGGGTGAATGTGGCCTTGGATGATGGCAAAGCACAGGCTAGCATCAATAGACGGACACCTAACCCCACCAGGCCTCAGGACCACAGAGACCCAGCCCCATTCTGGGTTGCATTTAAGTTGATCATAAACAGGCATTAAATGCTAAGAGATCACTCTAAAGACAAAAGTAATAGGAGAGCCTTCGAGTTGGGAGGGGACGGAAGCCACGGACTCCATTTGGAATAAGTTCTCTTCTGTATGATGCTCCCATTGAATTGAGCTCCTTAATAAACCAGTTCTGAATAATTCACTCGGTCACTCAAGGAGCTGTGGGTTCCTGACTGGGAGAGGCAGAGGAACGGTGTGTGGAGGTGGTGTTCTCAGGTAGGAAGGGGTTTGGGGCAGGAAAGCAGCATGGCACGGTGGTGCCGTGTTTGCCATGCCAGCTGCCCAGAGTGTTTGGAAGGAACTGCAGGGTCTCAGTGAGAGAAATGGCTCCATGTGCCAAACGCCTGCTGAACCTGGCACAGTTTTGAAAGCTGAAGGCGAGCGGTGCCCAGCCAGGCTTTGGTCTCACATAACTCTTTCTGGAACAGGTCTGGTCACCGGTGTGTGAGGGAAGAGAATGCAGAGTGGAAGCAGCAGGTTTCAGACCTGGCCTGGAGGGCTGGCACCAGCCCAGAAGCCCGGGCAGCTGCTGCGGCTGTAGCCTTGAACTTGGGATGTAGCCCAGGTAGGAAAAGCTATCAAAATAGTCTAGCCTTAAAGTCAGCTGTGACTTAGGAAGAAGTAAATATTTTTTTTCCCCCAGCTCAGGGATGTACTAAGTATACCATTAAAAAAATATTTTGAAGATTTGTTTAGTTTTTATTTTATGTATGTTGAGTGTGTACCCGTGTATGTATGTGTACCACATGTGTGCAGTGTCCTCAGCGGCCAGGAGAGGGCTTTGGAACTGGACTGGAACTGGACTTACAGGTGTTGGAGGCCCTCAAACTGGAGTTCCATATGGTTGTGAGCCACCACATAGGTGCTGGGAGTCTATCTAGGTTCACTGGCAGAACAGCCAGTGCTTTTAACCACTGAGCCATCTCTCCAGTCACCAAATGTACCATTTTTATACTTATAAAATGAATTTTGTAGAATACACATTTTACTGTTGTTTAAAATGTTACTTTAAAACTATATTTAACGAATCCACAACATGTTGTTACATGGAGGTATATGGCTTCTGTAGCTATTCCTCCCTGGTTGGTGAGCTATGTGGTTTTTTTTTTTAATCCTTAAAAAAAGAATTAAATTGGAATTTACACACTGTGAAGTTCTCAGAACTGACACAGTGAGGGTTATGACAGACATGTGCTCCTGTATAGTGTGACCACAACTACAATATAGAACCTTTACATCACTCAGAAAGCTCTGGGTACCTCCAGCCAGCCAACCTCTCCCCACCCTGCTTGGTAATCGGCAGCCTGATTGTTGCATTGGAGGTTGGCCTGAGGTCAGCCTTGATCCCTCTCCTGTTTCCTGTGCGTGGGACCTAAAAGCATGGATGGTGGTGTCCGGGCATGCTCAGGTCACTGCTCTGAAGGCTCCATCCCACAGACATGCTATGTTGGTGGTCCATTTAGCCATCTTAATTTTTTTAATTTGTCAATCATCTTTTTAAAATACTATATTACAGATTATAATCTCTTTTAAAATAACTTTTTATTTGTTCATGAGAATTTCTGGCACACATACAATGAAATAAGATTGCGTCCTTCCCCACTTCCTCTCTTCCAGCTCTCTCTATATCTCCCAAAGTATTCCTCTCCCACTTAATATATATATATATTTTTGGCTGGACAGTGCTATTTGAGCAACTGAGAGTGAAGTTGCTCTGATTGCATCTCTCAGATGAACTCCTGGGGCTGGCATCACTGACTTACAGCTGAGGGATGCTCAGCTTCACTGCCCTTCATGTTCGCAAGTATCAGTTATACATAGCAATGGGTTTCATTACATTTCCTACATGTGTATAAAGGGTTTTGATTATATTCTCATTCCTTCCCACCTGCTGACCCCTTCTCTTCCCAAGTGGACCCCTTTCTACTTTTTTCTTTTCTCCATTCTTTCCTTTCTGTCACCCAATGAGTTTCATTAGGGTCACTTACAGAAATGTGGGTAAGGGGTTATTACAGGTGCAAGAGCATCTTGCCAGTGGCTACATAACTAAAGAAAACACCCCCCCCCAGTCAACCATTAACTTCCATTAGCTGTTGGGGACATCTATGAGCCCCTTCCTCAATGTGACAGGATGTTGGTGGCTTGAGACATGGATCTCCTGAGGGCCGTCACAGCTCCTGTGAGTTCAAGAGTGCAATGGCTGCCTCATGCCTGGAAGATCGTGCTTCAGAACAGTCTGCCCCTTCCTCTGACTTTCCTGCTCCTTCCACTATCTCTTCTGGAATGTTCCCCGAGCCTCCGATAGGATGATAGAGACATTGGATTTAGGGTTGAGCACTCAAACGTCATTTCTCCGTGCGGTGACTGGTTATGAATGTCTGTGGCTGCACTGTTCTGTGTGCGCTTTGGTTGGTTCATGCACCTCCGCTCTCCACCCACCTTCGCTGCCTCATGGCTTCGTTTGTGCTAGAGGAAGACATCAGCCCCTATGGCTCCGAGACCCTACAACAGTGGTTCTCAACCTGTGGGTCACAACCCACAATCCAATACCCTGCATATCAGATATTTACATTACAATTCATAACAGTAGCAAAATTACAGTTATAAAGTAGCAACAAAATAATTTTATGGTTTGTGAGGGGTCATCACAACATGAGGAACTGTATTAAAAGGTCACAGTGTTAGGAGGGTTGAGAACCAGGCCACTGTAACAGGCATCTCTTTGACTAGAGCTCAACACACCCTACAATATGCATCTAGTTGACTAGAGCTCAACACCTGGTAGTAGTTCTTTATAATTCTTGGATTACTAATTCATACATGGTGTAACTTTTCACTCTGATATATACTGGTAACCCTAGCCCCTGTCAACACAAAGAACACCAGCATTCAGAAATTTCTCCAGGGCCTCTACTGTACCCGAAAGTTTTGCCAACATCTAAGACATAGCAATACTCTGATATCTTCTAGACTACAGTTTTGTTATTTTTAAAAAAATATCTGTTTATTTATGTTTCTCTGTGTGTATATGTGCATGTGTGTGTAGGGAGGTCAGAAGAGGGCATTGGGTCCCCTGAGCTGGAGTTACAAGCAGTGGTGAGTCACCTGACTTGGGTCCTGGGACTTGAACTTGGGTCCTCTGGAAGAACAGGAAACAGTCCCAACCTCTGAGCCATCTCTCTGGCCCCCATACAGTAAAGTTTTAATATTCACTTGTAGGTTCATGACTCATCTCAACTGAGCTTTTCATATGTGGTGATGTGAGGTGGGTTAACTCAGATTAGTTCCTATACAGATGGATGTGTCAGTCTCCTCATTGAGGGACTTCCTGTGTCTTCAGTTGATTGTCTGGGCGACATCATCAAACTCGGATGACCTCATACAGAGGTCTCCACGTGGAGTCTGTGTTTGTCCCTCTTCATACCTGCGCGGTGTGTACTGGATCATCTCGACTGCCCTCAAGCTTTGCATTCTGAGCTGCAGGCTCAAGTTCTGTTGAGATTCCGGGTCTGGGTTTTCCAATACAGCCAGTCACTAGAGGTGTGTGAAGATTGAAATTTAATTTATTAAAATTAAGTAAAGCTAAAGATTTAGCTCCCCGGGTACGAGGGCCCGCTTAAAATGCTCACTAGAACATTTCTATTCTCAGAGAGCATCTCACAGCATGGCTATTTTTAGGTCCTTTGCAGCTCCAGTTAAGTTTTAGACCGGTTCCATCAATTTCCACAAAAGAGTCTGCTGGGACCATGGCAGGGAAGACATTGAACAGAGCAGTCATTTAGAACTGATGTTTAAGTGAGACCCAGTCCTTGGCTAAATGAATGCGGCTTCTTTCATTTTGCTTAATTTCTGCCAGCGACATTTCCTAGTTTTTAGTTAATAATCCCTTAAACCCTTCTTTCTGTAAATGGCTTCCCAAGGATTTTGTTTCTTGATGTTTATGGTAGATGGCTTTTTTTTTTAAAGTTTCTTCTGCAATTATTTGTTGCTCTTGTAGAAAATGAAAGCTAATTTAAAGAATGTATTTATTTAGTGTCCAAGGATACCCCAGGCTCTCTCCTTCTACCACATGGGTCTCAGGGATCGAACTCAGGTTGCCAGGCTTAGAGGCAAGCACTTTTACCCACTGAGCCATCTTGCCCGCCCGCCCACCCGAGCTGTCTGTACTCAATTTTATTCTGTGACCAGTCCCAGTTTACTTACTAGTTCTCAGACAATTCTGGGGTCCTTCAGATTTCCTATACACAAAGTCGTACAGTCTGAGTAAAGGGAGTTAGAGAGCTTTATAGCCAGGTGTAGTGGCACCCGTAACCTCGTCATCCAGGAGGCTGAGGCAGGAGGAGCTTGAGTTCAAGGTGACTTAGTCTGAAGAGAAAAATCTGTTTTGAGAGAAAGTGGGGAAGGAAGGAAGGAAGGAAGGAAGGAAGGAAGGAAGGAAGGAAGGAAGGAAGGAAGGAA
>CABHPP010106676.1:13989-74261 GCA_902168425.1 Peromyscus attwateri
GAAGGAAGGAAGGAAGGAAGGAAGGAAGGAAGGAAGGAAGGAAGGAATGAAGGAGGAGAGGAGGGGGGAGGGGAGGGGGGAAAAGGGAGGAGGGAGGGAAGAAGAGGGGGGTAGAGGGAGGAGAGGAGGGAAGGGGAGGAAAGAGATTTCTAGTTTTCTCTTGTCTTTCCTCTCCTGTCTGGGCTTCCAGATGACTGCAGCAGCATCATCACACATGTGCTACTCACCTGGCAGGGCACCTGGTCCGTATCTTACCATAGGGATGGTGTCAGTGATAGCTGTCCTGAATCAGATTCAGGGATTGCCCATCTGTCTGACTTCCCTCCTTGCTGAAGGTCTTTAAACATTATTCTTAGTTGTGTTTTTCTGAGTCTGTCTGAATGGTTCTATTTTTCTCTTTCATTCTGTTAACACAGTGAGTTGAGCTGAGTTTGAGTGACAGGGGAGTGACTGACTGGGTGATGGAGCACCCTCTTTGCTGCAGACCTCTACAATGGGTTCATGCGATTGGTTCACTGATGTTTGTGGTTGCTGTCTGTGGGAATGTTGTTATACCATCTTTCCTGTCTCTAGGATAGGGCTTTGCCGGTCTCCAAAGGCAGCCAGGGCAGGTATCTGCTCTGTTTTCTGAGACAGCCTGGGCAAGGTTAAACTGTTTCTGCCTTCCACATGTTGTATGACACTATTCTGGGGGAAAAATGTTTACACTCCTCAGAGAGTGAACCTATGTCAGGCTAAGGCAAGGATGCCACCAAAGTCTAAGTTGGTGAAATGCTGAGTTATTGGGGTTACTTATGGGATGGTGGGTGAGGGGTCACTTATAGGAGCAGGAACCACCTAAAGGCAGAAGCATCATCAAATCCCAGCACAGCACAGCTGAAAGATCATGAAAGCTGGAACCCTGGAGCTCTCTGCACAACTCTCAGGCAGCTCAACAGGTCAGAGACTCTCCTCTTCTTGGCAGCACTTACTGCTTATATGACCTTCGGGAGGGAGGGGCCTAGTGCTATCTGGTCAGCTTCAGGGACTTCCTGAGACTTGTGAATTGTTGATTTCACAAGTTTCCTGGGTCTTAAGGAGCTTTCCTCCAGGATGGAATACAGCAATTCAGAGAAAATGGCAATACAATGGCAGCTTATTCCTTATTTCTGGTGGGCAGCAAGTGAACCCATGAAATGAGTGATGGTGCTCGTCCTTTGGGAATACACCTAGACTTTGAGAATGACTACCATGCCAGCCCTGTCTTTATGACAGTCCCCCTTCCCCTGCAAACTAAAGGTGGTGCAGTCCCAGTGAGCCACTTGCCCCTCTTTTGGGAGAAGTGGCTTCATTGTTTGGTACTCACTTCTTTTTGTTGCTTGTGGGGGTCTCTGTGGCTCAAGAAAAGGATGAGTGGCTGATGCCGTGTGGCCTCGTTGCTAGGTTAGAAGTGACAGTCTTGAGTGACTTTCTACATCCCAAGCCTCCTCTGGCATTTTAAAAACAAGAAAAGGGAAAATAACTTTCTATTCTTGATTCATACTGCTGTCACTTTTAAATATTTGCAAGTTGTCCCTCATCACTGTGGCTTTTCAAATATGTCCTTGCTATTTATACCCACTTTTTTTTTGTGAGCTTAACTTTTAATGACGTTTATTGATTTGTTCTATTTAGAAATGTGGCCCATGTTCACTGGCAAAAGAAAAAAAAAAAAAAAAACAACCTGTAGAATTATTGCAGGATCTTCCACTGAAAATGTGCTGGTTTTAATATATGCGTTTCTCTTCTTAGTTTTAAATAAAACTACTTACGTACAAAATAATCCGTACGTATTAAGCATCCAAATGCAGAAAATACAGAGTAAAATGTGTAAGTAGCTGCTGATCCCTTGAGCTTTGTGCTGGTTTGAATGCGATTTTACTTCCACCAGAGCTCCTGTTAAACTTTGGCTGCTGGTGTCACATGCTGCAAGATGATGGAATTCTTTGGAGATCGGGGAGGGAGGGAGAATTAACGCTGTTCTTTCAGGACTGGATTAGTGACCATCAGAGATGATTGTTCCAGAGCAGCTCTGTTTGGTTCCCTCCCACCCTCCCCCCACACACCTGTCTTCTCTTCTACCTTTCTTCACGAGTTGACACAGCACAAAGCCACTGCTAGTGCTATACAGTGTCTGGAATCAGGAGCCCAAATAACTCTTTCCTTTTAGATGACCCAGTCTCAAGGACTTTGTTATAGTAACAGAAGACAGACTCCAACGCTCTGTAATTCCATCCCTGAGATGTGAACCCTGTTGGCATCTCTCGGCCCCTGTCCAGCATGGACATATACTGCACATGCCTTCTTACAGCGACACACACTTAAATGGCGGGGCCCATGCTCTCTTTTCTGAAGGGACAGCGTTCCTAGACTGGTTTCATCTCAGTCTCAACGTGGAGGCTTGTGTGTTTTCCATAAGATGAATCTGCCCCGTTTCCACTTACGTTCACCCTGCTTAATGGCCGCCCATCTGCCTCTGTGTTCTCTGCCCAGGGATGGCTGGGTTCCTTCCTTCCCATGTGCCGTGACTCCAATTCTCAATCCCATGATTCCAGGGCCTTTCTGTGGTGGCTCCAGGGCACCCCATCAGCTGAGCACGTTCCTGCCTCACCTTGGGGACTCACCTCCCATGATGCTCACTCCCACCCCTCCCAACTGACAACTGCAACCTCTGACCCAGGTAACCGAGGTGATGACAGATGGCATTTCTGTTCTACATCGCCTAGCTCTTCTTCCGACATCTGGGGGACTTCAGTGAAATTATCCATTTCTCGGAGATTTTAAGATTTGTCAGCATTAAACTGTGTGTGCGTGTTCTCTCAGGCTGTGAAGCCGCCACATCTGTTCTGTCCTCACTCCTGGTTTAGTCTGTTTTCCGTCTTTGTGGACGTGACTTATCAGAGTGTGACCATTATGCTTATTTATTTTAAAGGATAAGCCACTAGTATAAACCAACATCCTGTCATTTTTCTTTCTTATTAGCTTTTTGTTAAATCTTCACTCTGGAAGCACAGCTCAGCAGTGGGGTGGGAGGGTGGGAGTCTGGAGCCGAGGGTCAACCTTGCTGCTCTCCTCAGCTCCCCCTGAGCTGTTACTAGATGTGGGGAGGCAATAGGGCTCCAAGGCAACTGCATCCAGAGGACAGGATTGCATGAAGCTGTGGTGATATCTTATGTATCAAATAAAGCTTGCCTGAGGATCAGAGGACAGAGCCAGCCACTAGATTAAACATAGAGGTCATGCAGTGGTGGCGCACACCTTTAATCCTAGCACTCTGGTGGCAGAGATCCATCTGGATCTCTGTGAGTTCAAAGCCACCCTGGACTACATGAGATTGATTCAGTCTAGGAGAGAAACAGAGCCAGGCAGTGGTGGCACACACCTTTAATCCCAGCACTTGAGATCTCATGCCTTTGCTACCAGTATTTGGGGAGCACACACCCCTTTAATCCCAGCACTAGGAAGGAAGTGAAATGGCTGGGCAGAGAAAGACATAAGGAGACAGGAACTAGAGCCTTTTCGGCTGAGGACTCAGAGGAATTGTCAGAGGATCTGGGGACATAGGATCCCACCTTCCATTTTGCCTGAGGATTCGGTGGTGGTGAGAAGTTTCTCTAGTGGCTTGTTCCTTTGTCTCTCTGATCTCTCAGCATTTACCTCAATATCTGGCTCCAGTTTTTTATTAAAAGACCATTTGGGATTCATGCACCATGAAGATCAGTCTTCTCCCTTGGGTTAATTTCCCTTACACTGGTAAAACAAGAGACCCGCCACAGCACCTGCGTCAGAGCTCACTGGGAACACTGAGCAAGGGACTTGGGAGGCCACTGGAGAAGTGAAGAAGGGAAGTGGTGAAGCCTGGTCCAGTTGGGCAGGCCGCTTCCAGATTCTTGGATTTACCATTGTTTAAAAAGATTACTAGAGGACAAGCCAGATGGCTCAGTGGGCAGAGACACCTGACAACAAGGCTAATGGCCTGGGTTTCATCCTTGGAGCCCACATGGTAGGGAGAGAACTCCTGAAAGTTGGCCTCTGACCTCTACATGTATGCCGTGGTGTATGCACATGCAAGGCGTTTATGCACACTGAATTAATTAATGTAAAAAAATTAAAAACGATAGTTCACTCTTTAACTTTTCTTAAATGATGTTTCACGTACACACAGCACAATCACATTTCCTTTTTTTTTTTTTTTTGGTTCAGGCAGGCACCTTATTCTATGGGCCAGGGCCACAGAATGTTCCAGGCAAGTAGTAGAATTTTTCCGACATGTCTTTCAACCTTTTGTTCCAACATCTGAGTCCAGCTAGAGGAGAGGGCCCTCTTGACCAGAACTGTGTGACTCAGAAAGACACAGGAGGAGGAAATGGGTGACATGCTCAGAAGAGGCTCCTAGGAAGTTGCTGGGGAGAGCGTGAGAGCAGCAGCCCCTGGCCATCACCCAGCAGAGCTCCCGGAATGTGGCTCTCAGACCCAGGGTCCACTTCCTCTGAGTAACGCGGCAGCGCCATCATCCCAGTGAAGGTGAGGGCACGGCTGGAGAACTTGGAAATCTCTCCTAGAAACATCAAAGAGAAAAAGAGCAGTGAATAAAATCAAGAGTGAAAGAGTCAAGAGGTGAGGAGCCTGGAGAGGTGGAGTTGGCAGCCTGAACTCATTTTCCCCAGAGAGCAGCTGTTCTGGAAGGAGATGACGACAGACTGAGGGTGAGGGGTGGGAACAGGGTGATGACAAGCTTCTCCACTTAGCATTTAGGGGTGGACTCCAGAAGCTGAGCAGTTAATGGGTGCTAAAGCGGCTATCCTGAGGGATCAAGGTGGTGCTCACATCCCCCAGTTCAGATCAAACCAGCCTTGAATGCTGGCGTCCCCAAGCAACCAGAGAAATAGAAAAGTTCTCCTTAGAAGGGGATAAAGCCATCTAAAGTATTTCCACGAAGACTTTCTCAAATATAACATCCAGTCCATCTCCAGAGATGATTAACAGAGAAGAAAATAAGTAAATAGGAAGGAGACCAGAGGCAGCACCAAACACCCCACAGATGTCCAGACAGCGGAGCAGGACACGACACAGTCTTCAAGCTGGTTTCGGTGCTAAAAGTAGAACTTAAAAATATCAGTGTTGGGGAAAGGCTGGGGAGATGGCCCCGTGGTGAAGAGCACTTGCTGCTCCTGGAGCGGTCATGGGCTCTGAGTCCCAGCACCCACGTGGGTGGGGGAGCTCGCAACCACCTGTGAATCCAGTTCCTCTCCTGGCCTCGGTGGGCAAACACACATGTGGTGTACATGAACTTACACAGGCACACACACACACACACACATGCACAAAAATTCTAAAGAAAAAGAGAGGAAGAAGAACATGAAAGGCTGGTGATGTGGCTCGGAGGGTGAAGAGCTTGCTGTGGCAAACTTGGTGGCCTATGTTTGATCACCAGCACTCACAGTGGAAGTAGAGAACAGAGTCCTGAAGATTATCCTCTGACCCCCACACATGCACCGTGGCACGCACATGACATGCCTGCACACACTCACACACATACACATTAGTATGTATATAATTGTGGCACAATATGTATGTAGAGAAATAGAGTAGACACGGTAACAGGCACATTGGAAGACGTTAATTAAATTTGACTGTGACACCAACAACCAACAATAAGGAACCAACAGAGAGACTGATTTAACAGTGTCAGGTCTCAAAGAAACCCAGGAGAAGTCTCACTCAGTACCTGTGGCTCCTCCTAGTACTTCTCACCCCGCCCCCTACCCTAAACCTCTCCAACCCGGGAGCTGGGTTTCGCTTCCCTTGGATTCCTGTATCACCCAGCCATTTTGGTCACTTGCTCTCTTGGTTCCTGGTTCTTCTCTTTCCCATCACTTTCCCCCACCTCGCGCCTCTCATGGCCTGGTTCATGTCCGGTCTCGACTCTCCCAGATGCCGCTGGCTGTTCTCTCCCTCCTATCCACAATTAACCTTCTCCTCAACCATACAGAGGGCCGGCCATGTCCTCATTTTTCATTCAAACAGCAGAAGGAGGAGCTGGACATTCATATGCAGAGTGACATCTTGAATGAGAGGCAGGAAAGGAGAGGACTCTGGAAGAGGGTAACAGAATGTCAGAGGGAAAGAAAGCGGACCGAGCACAGCTAAGACCCGAAGAGATCACCTTTGGGGGATTTTCTGCTGATGGAGACAGGAGTATACACCATTGGATTTGCGTAGCTCAACTGCTGGGGGACATTTTCCGGGGAGATGAGAATAAACAGCTATTCTTCCAATGGGCACGGATCAAGGAAACCATCCCACAGCTGTCCAGGATGGTGAGCCAGTGTGTGTTTGGGGGTTACTTAAGGGACACTGGTGACTCAGAGGTGGCTACATCACCAGAAAGTCCACCTTTCTGGTCTTCTCTCTCCAGAAAGTGTTCATTGTTTTTAAAACCTCAGGGAGGAGCTGTGTGAACCCCGTAAGCTGTTGAGCTGAGCCTGAGCCTTGTGGATTTGGGAAGCTTCTTGAGTCTTCCAAGTCTCCCTCCATCTTCCAGGAGGGACGTTCTGTCTCATCACATAGGCAGGGAGTCTTCCATCTTGGAGACAGGGCTTCTGGCTAACAAAGCCCTAGGGGAGAAAGCTGCAGGCAATATATGAACACACCCGGGGTCTCCATTCTCAGGCCCAGAGGCTGAGCGCTCACTGAGCTATGCACCGAAGAAAACCCATTGCTTTGTGGAATTTTCCACATGCCCCTTACCTAGAAACATCCTTAGGTTTTCCAAACACCTGTCTAACCTGAACAAAGAACATACTGCCTCTCAGCTTAATCTGATGATGTCATGTGACCTTGGACCTACTTTCCCATGTTACCACCTCTTTCCCAAGGGATCTTGAAAGAAATGTCCTTTGGGGGGCTGGAGAGTTGGCTTGGTGGTTAAGAGCACTGTCTGCTCTTTCAGAGGACCCAGGTTCACAACCTTTGTAAGTCCAGTTCTCAGGGATCCGATGCCCTCTTCTGGCCTCCAGGGGCAGTGGGCATGCCTGTGGCACACATACATACATGCCTACGGCGCACATACATACATGCCTACAAAACATCCGCACAAATTAAAAAAAAAAATAATCGAAATGCCTTTCTGCCTTTCCTGGGCAGGCTGGGGTTTTGCTTCCCTCTGCAGGGTTGCCGACAACATTAATAAGTGTTTCGCCTGGAGGCAGATCCTGCGCTGTGGCTTCCTAGAACCGAGTCTCCCTCTAAACCTAACAACTTCAATTAAGAAGAAGAAACTCCACAGCATTAATAAGTCCAAACACACTCCGCAGAGGTTCTCACCGAGAAGCAGATGCATTGACCACGGCGGTGAGAAATCTCCCTTGCACACAGGCGCGCAGACAGGAGGGGGCACGGAGCGGGTGAGGAGCCACTGACAGCCGTCTTTCCAAACAACAGAGACGAAACAGAAGGACTGAAAGCCAAGCACAGCCAAGAACTGTAGCCACGGATCTAAAGTTACAGAACTGAAAAATAACTAAGGTGAAACTCTGTACCCAGTAGAGCAACCCCCTCCTCCCTGCAGAGACGGCCAGCGTGTAGAGGCTTCCCCCAACCGAGACCGACAGGTCTCCCCTCTGGCCCCCACTAGCCCAGTGTCTTAGGTGTTCCTACATATTAGATTACAAGATCCAGAGTCTGTCTGTCTGTCTAATTCAGCAAGTGGTTTATTGGGGTGAAGTTTGTTGTGTATCCTTTTAAAACATGCATTCTGTCATTTAAATTTTTCTCTCTCTCATATATTACATCCCAGTTTCCTCTCCTTCCTCTTCTCCCAGTGCCCCCCACCCCCCATATCCCCTGTCCCTCAGATCCACTCCTCTTCCTTTTTCTTGAGAAAAAGGCAGGCCTCTCAGGGATATCAACCAAACATGGCGTATCGAGTTATAATAAAACTAGGCACATCCCCTCATATTAAGGTTGGATGAGGCAATCCAGTAGGAGGAAAAGGGTCAGAGACAGCCCCCGCTCTCACTCACTGTTAATAGTATCTCAAGAACTCCAAGCTACATAACCGTAGCATATATACAGAGACGTAGGTCAGACTCATACAGGCTCCCTGGATGTAGGTTCAGTCTCTGTGGGCCCCTATAAGCCCTGCGTAGTTGATTCTGTGGGCCATTTTCCTATGGTGTCTTGACCTCTTCCAGAGTCTCTTAATGTGGGGAGCAAGGCCTGTGGGCTGTGAGGAGCTTGGCAATTAGGATGTTCACACAAGATTTGTCTTTTGAATATGTTTGGTTTATTCACAAACATTTCTTATAATACCATTCCAATACAAAAGCTGAACAGACATCTTACTAAGTGGGGATGGTTGGTTGGGCAGAAAATGCTGCTACAGGGTTCCATTGGGGACACTTTGGAAGCTTACAGGCTTGACCAAAATCCACCACAGAGTCCTTCAACTCTGGCAGGCTGGAAGGATGGTACTGATGGAGATCCTTGAGAGCACTGGCCAGCACTGACCAGCGGTCATGTGTGAGCCCAGCACCAGGGTTGGAAGTTCAACAGTCACTAAAGCCAAGACCACACACAGAGTCTCAAGTCCCCTCAATGATGGCTATCAACACAGAGGCTAGAGCAGCCATGTCTCAGGAGCATGGCAGTGTGATCCTAAAGACCATCCCCAAAGTTCCAGTTTTTCTCATTTCATTGATGGTTGTTTTGTGCTATCAGGGCTCTCAGTTTGGGGCTGGTTCACTAGCACATCAACACCACCTTGGAGTTGGTTCATTAGCATGCCATTAGCATACAGCCCGCACATAATTAGCGTATCAAAGCCAGTCCTGGGCTTGCTTCTGAGGCCTGCCCCTCAGAGCTACCTGGTTGGCAAGTTCTAGTCTTACAGACATCACATTGTTCCAAGTCACACAAAATAGTTTCACTTACGTTCCTAACGCATACCATGTACTCCAAGGCTCTAGGATACTACTGGAAATCACACGAGGAGCCTGAGAGATATCTCAGCATTTAAGAGCACTTGCTGCTCCTGTAGGAGGACCTAAGTTCAGCCTCCAGCACCCATATCAGGGGGCTCACAACCAGCTGTTAACTCCAGCTCAGGGGGATCTGGTGCCCTCTTCTGACCTCTTCAGGCACTGAACTCTCGTGTACGCTCCCTCCCCTATCTACACGTGGTTTTAAAAGAAATCATTAAAAAAAAAAAAAATAGAACATCATATGTCATGCTGAGCACCAAGAAAACCTCAAATAAAAAAGAACATCAATGGGCACAAACGTCAAGTCAACACAGATACTGGAATTATCTGGCAAGGACTGCACAGTAGCCATGGTAACATATTGCTGTGATTACGACAAGAAGACAGAAGGCTCCCACAAACAAACAGACGCATAATGAAGAGTCAGGTGGAAACTGTAGAACTGGCGTCGGAATCAGAATACAAAGTTACTGGCTGGTCTCATCAACAGAATGAAGGGGTATGAGGAAGAACCAGGAGATTCGAACGACAGAGTCTGCCCCTGGAGAAATGGAATATTAGAAGCTGGCCCTCGGCCAGGATGGTGGCACACACCTTTAACCTCAGCACTTGGGAGGCAGAGGCAGGTGGGTCTCTATATGAGTTCAATATTAGCCTGGTCTACATAGTGACTTAGGGGCCAGCCAGGGCTACATAGCGGAGCCTATTTAAAAAAAAAAAAACTGAACCTCAAGGGCCTCAAGGGCCTGTGGAAGCATGGCAAAAGATCCAGCATTCCTGCCACTAGTGGTTTAGGAGAAGAGAAAGTACATGGGTTTGAAAAAAACAGGATTTGGCCTCAGAACACTAAGATAAATCTCCCCTCCCTTAGGAAACTGAAGAAATACATCTAGAAACTTTCCAAATTTGGTGAAAGATTAACACCTACAGATACAAATAGTTGAACCAATCCCAATAAATAAAACCCAATGAAATACATACCAAGCAGGCAGTGGTTGCGCACACCTTTAATCCCAGCACTCGGGAGGCAGAGCCAGGCGGATCTCTGTGAGTTCGAGGCCAGCCTGGGCTACCAAGTGAGCTCCAGGAGAGGCGCAAAGCTACACAGAGAAACCCTGTCTCAAAAAAAAAAAAAAAAAAAAAAAGAAAAAAAAAGAAAAGAAAAAGAAAAATAAATACCAAGATACATCAGAGTCAAACATTTAAAAAACTAAAGACAGGGGAGGGCTTCCAGACAGTAGGGCAATGACAGACGTGGTGACAGCTCTGGAAAGAGCAGATCCTCCCGGGAGCTGTGTGGCCCAGCACTAAGATTCTTGAAGCATTGACAGTCGGGAATTCCATACCTAGCGAAAGTACCCCTTGGGAATGGAGGGGCAATGGAGCCGTTCCCAAGTGAAGGAAGATGAGAAGAACCATGGCCAACAGGCCCTAAGTGGATCAGCAGGACAGTGGGGAACCGCCAGGAGCCGCAGACTCTGAGTAAACGCAGGGAATGTGACTTTCCTCAACCGTCTTAAATTGTGTCCCAGGAATAAAGCGAAACTTTTCCCCGCCGCCCATGTGGCTCTTGATGTATACAGATGTGTTTGGGACAGCTGTATACCAAACAGAAGGATGGAGGGATGGAGAGGGGGTAAGGATCCCTATTTCACTCTCAGTGGTGCGTGGACGACAGTGAGGTTGGAGGGTGTATGGTAAAACCCACAGTATGTGCTTTAAAATCTGCTCAATACTGTGCGTGCAAATCCCCATCAGGCAGATCAAAAACGATTCCGAGAAGAAATATCCAAGGGTCTCTCAGATGCAGGAAGGGTAAAACAGAAACAAAACGGAAGAGAGAACAGGAAAGTTAAATCAGCCAGCGAAAGCTCCCAAGGGGCAATGGTGCCACCAGGTGCAGCCCAAAGGCACCAGCTTCAATGGTCATTGCCAAAGTGGGTTGGAAAAAGATGACCCAACTCCATGCTGCCTGAAAGAGTCCCCTGGAAGGAGCTTTGTGCACAGGTGGGAAGTCAGGGGCGAAGTCAGAGGCTGAAGACACTTCCAGATAGAAAGCCTGGAGCAGGGAGAATGCACCCATGCAGCAGCAGGGCAGACACGCAGTAAAGAAGAGGGTGAATGTGAAAATCCAGAAGAGAGTAACCATCCTGACAGCACTGACATCCTGTGGGGATGGAGCTCACGATGAGCCTGTGAGATGGAGCACTGCGTGAAGGGGCTTGCTGCCAAGCCTGAGGGCCTGAGTGTGTGCCTGGAACGTACATGGCAGGAGGAGAGAACCGACTCCTGCAAGATGTCCTCTGACCTTCACACACATGCTGTGACACATGCATGCTCCTTCCGACATGTGCATGCCCCCATACACCTTATCCCTCTCCCCCCATACACACACACAGTGGCAGAAATGTTTGCTATTTAAGCCTGACAACCTGAATTCAACAGCCAGAACCCATGTAAATAATCTAGATGAGGTGGCGCATATAGCTGTAACCCCAGCATTCCTACTGGGAGATGGGGAGGTAGACAGAAGAATTGCCTGCAAGTGGGGTACAAAGCACAGCAGAAACAACCAAGAACTGGATCTAGAGATTGATCCTCTGGGCCTGCCTTCTCGGGCATGCGTGCGTGCATGTATACACACACACACACACACACACACACACACACACACACACACACACTCTCTCAGGTTTTAAAACACAGCACAAACTTATTCCCTTACACCCCATGTTAGCCAGCCTTCCATTACTATAACAGGGATATACTATATCCCTGGATAACCAGCTTAATAAGAGGAATGGTCCGTGGGGCTCAAGGTTCGGGAAATTTCCATCTGTGGTGTGTTGGCCCCACTGATTTTGGCTTATGCAGAGATGACACCATCTCCTGGAAGTAAAGTGGGGGAATTGATGACTTTGGGGCTGGAAGTGACAAAGCTAGGAAGAGGAGGGGTGTGGTGTGCCACGCCCCTTTCTAGGACATTCCTCCAATGACCTAAGACCTTTCAATGGCCCGAACTCTTTAAGCTCTATGTCCTCATCTATAACCTCTACAATGCTGTGGGAGGCAGAAGGCCAGAATGGGTTACCCTGGTCTGAACCAGCATGCCATCAGGGCTAGCGGACAGAATCCACCTCTGCCTTTTCCAGGCCCTTGTGCCTCCCAGCATCCCTTAGCCTGTGGCCTCCCTCACCTTCAGAGTGATCACCTCAAGCTTGCTGCTCCCCTCTCCCCCAATTGTTGTTAGTTTTTTACTCTTTTTGGGGGGTTCGCCACCCAGCTCCCAAATAAATTCACACACGGAGGTTTATTATTACTTATGAGTGCCCAGCCTTAGCTTGGCTTAGTTTCTAGCCAGCTTTCCTTAACTTATCCCGACTACCTTTTGTCTCTGGACTTTTCCTGTTCTCTTACTTCTGTATATCTTACTCTTACTCTGTGGCTTGCTGGCTGTGTAGCTGGGTGGCTGGCCCCTGATATACTCCTCTTCTCTGGCTCCTTCTAGATCACTCTTTCCAGATTTCTCCCTCTATATATTCTCTCTGCCTGTCAGCCCCACCTATTCTTTCTCCTGCCTTGCTATTGGCCAGTTCTTTATTAGACCGTCAGGTGTTTTAGACAGGCACAGTAACACAGCTTCACAGAGTTAAACAAATGCAGCATAAACAAAAGTAACACACCTTCAACTGTTCTACTACATTCCCCCTTTTAGTCTAAATAAAAATGAAAGGGTTTTAACTTAAACATGATAAGACTATCTATAATAACAATTATCAAGTAAGGATTTACAATATTCAGTCCATTTATAGTTAGCATTTTCAAAGAAAATGCATTATCTTATCTTAGTGAATCTAAAGTTTTACACCTGATTCACTCTCTATCATAACTAGGAAACACTGCAACTATAACTATCTAGTCTTCAACTCCATCAAAGACCCAGAAGGATGCAATATTATTTAACAACAGAGACATTTGGCTGCCTGGACAGTCACCCAAAGTTCCTCTGTAATGTTGGGGCATCCATCTTCAGCCTCCAGGCCTAGAGTATCTGGTAGACTTTTCAGTGAAGCAGGAAATTTGAAAGACTGTCCTGCCTTGTACTGGGGAAATTCCTCTGTGTCCTGCAGAATATCTGACAGATTCTTCTGTGAAGCAGGAATTTTGAAAGACTGTTCTGCCTTGTTTTGGCAAAGTTCAACAGTTTTTTTTTCCTATGTGTCCTGCATATCCAGTCTGCAAAGTACATTGTCAGCAGTCAAAGAGCAGTTGCTTTGCCCAGTGGCTAACCTTGCCACAATGAAAGCAAACTCTATAGGAGTGTCTTCAATGCCCATCATCTTGGCTGAAGAAAATTAATGCTGCCAGGAGCAGATGTGTCTCATTGTCATGAAAAACTTTAAGTTAACAAAACATTTTAAATGCCATATTCTGTAGGTCTTTGAAGTATTTGAAGAACATCTATCTAAAATATATCTATTTAACCTAGAAAACATACCTAACATCTATAAATTTGATTGTTATAAATGACTAACTACTGACCTATGTTTCTTGATTGTCCTATATAGTTTATAATAGCTTTCAAAAACTAGAACTTCACCCTACATTTCCAAACAAACTGCATAGGCACAGTACCTCAAACAAAAATAGAAACATAAACACAATATGTTGTAACAAAAATAACCTTAAATTTTTTTTTATCAATTTAAAATTGATAAAGTACAATACAAAAATCCTTTAAACAAGAGTAAAAATATATATACAGTGCAAAAATAACTTTAAATTTGTATCAATATTCTATATTCCCCTAAATGATAACAAACATCCATAGCCCACCAAATAACCCAAAACCACCCACACCCTCCAACTCGTAGGAATGTGGGCATAGATTTCTCCATACTTCTTCCTGCTGTCTGTGGACAAAGTATCTTTAGGGTCCCAGAGAGAATATTTTAGATAATGGGCAAGTCCTGGGAAGACCAGCAGTAACCTTTGCTGATAGATATCACCTGTCAAGTTTCAGGAGGTCTTGACTGATCAAACCTGATCCATATTAACCCTGAAGGAATCCACAGCCTCTTATCTCCTGTGGATACAAAACTCCAAAGCATTCTTGCTTTCCATTTGACAAATACATTCTTTAACTTTTTAAAAGTTAAGGCATTCCTAAAGTATATAGGCTGGTTTATTTCAACAGTCCCTTTTTCAATCCCAGGCCTTTTTGCAGCTGTCCTTGGCTTTTCAACAATCAAAAAATTCAAAATCAACACAATAACATACAGAATCTGTGTGCTTCCCATGTTATGCGGCTTTTTTTCTATTACTTTTACTCTCTATTTAAAGACTATTATTTTTAAACTATTCATTTCCTATATGACTATACCCTTTTTCTTTTCTTTTCTTTTTTGTTTGTTTTTGTTTTTTTTGTTTTGTTTTGTTTTTCAAGACAGGGTTTCTCTGTGTAGCTTTGCGCCTTTCCTGAAACTCATTCTGTAGACCAGGCTGGCCTCGAACTCACAGAGATCTGCCTGGCTCTGCCTCCTGAGTGCTGGGATTAAAGGCGTGCACCATCAGCGCCTGGCCCTTTTTCTTTTCTTTTCTTTCTTTCTTTTTTTTTTTTTTCAGTTTTTCGAGACAGGGTTTCTCTGTGTAGCTTTGGTGCCTGTCCTGCCTTTTTCTTTTCTTAAGCGTACGCACATTGTTAAACACACGGTAACCTACTTAGAAGTTTTCCCGTCTGGACCTCTTTTACTTTTATTGTGTATCTCTAGCCTTTTTTGACCACATGAGCAAACTTTTAAACTGCTAAGGTACACCTGGAATCTCCGCATGCGGCTCTCTGCCGGCTCTGCCTGCTTCTTGGGTCAGGAAAGCCAAACGTGAAAACTCAAGGCTCTCTGGAGGTTTGTCTGACCAGGAACTGCCTTCAACCTTCCTAAACCTCTAGAATGCCAATGCTTGCGCTGTGGCAGGCGTTTTTACTTAGTTTTTTGTTTCTACTTAACAGACTAGCTGCTCAAGGGCTCAGTGGCTGGCAGAAACTGTCCGGCTGAAACTCTTAAAGGAGTCGTATCCCTCCTCCCTCTTTTCCCCCCAGCTTTCTTAAACCCTACCTGGAAATACGGCCCATGTTGGAACACCAAATTATTATAGTTGGTTTTTTGGCTCTTTTTTGGGGGACCCGCCACCCAGCTCCCAAATAAATACGGAGACTTTTTCTTACTTCTGAATGCCCAGCCTTCGCATGGCTTGTTTCTTGCCAGCTTTCCTTAAAGTATCCCATCCACATTTTACCTCTGGGTTTTTCCCGTGCTCTTACTTCTGTAAATCTTACTCTTACTCCATGGCTGGCTGTGTAGCTGGGTGGTTGGCCCCTGATGGCCTCCCCTTCTCTGGCTCCTTCTAGATCTCTCTTTCTAGATTTCTCCCTCTGTTTTTCTCTCTGCCTGCCAGCCCCACCTATTCTTTCTCCTGCCTTGCTATTGGCCAGTTCTTTATTAGCCCAACAGGTGTTTTAGACAGGCACAGTAAGCCTCACAGAGTTAAATAAATGCAACATAAACAAAAGTAACACACCTGAAAATATTCTACTACCCCCCCCCCCATCACATCCTCTTCTTTTTCTGCCAAATTCTCTCCACTTCTCTGCTATAAGGATCCTTGTGACGACATCACAGGTCACAGACGGTTCAGGTCATCTCACCTCCAGAGGCTCAGTTTCCTGCAATGTATTCTGTCCTGTAACATTCACAGTCCCCTGGGAAGAGGCCCTGGGTTTCCTTGAAGACCGTTGCTCAGCCTAGCCCATCATCTCTCTGACTTTGCAGTGTGTTCAGGATTCACAGCATTGGCCCTCCCCTTCCAATTCGGTTTCTGCTCATATTCTCTCCTCTCTCTCCTCTCTCCTTGTGATCAATTTCTCCAGAGGTTTATCCATGATCAGGTCATGCAAGCCAGGGTGACGGATGACCATGATACTGAATGTACTTCCTTGAGTCATAAGTACAAAGGGGAGCAGCCATCCATGTGACAGCCATCTACTGCTCACAAAGGTCTAGCCTGACTGGGCATCTAGAGTCAGGAAGGGACCCTCCACTCAGGACTGCTGGGCTTAGGATGCTGTGATGTTAGGATACTGTGGTTCTTCTCCGTCCTGGCCAAGGGCCTGATTCTGCAGTGTTCTTGTGTGAGCACCTGCCAGGTGCCAGGCAAGGCCTGGTTTCCAGCCTTACAGCTGCTGGGAAGCCTTGTCTCAAGCCCTGGGCTCCATCTGGCTGTCACTGAGGCGTGCATGAGGCCAGCTCCCATGCTGAGAGACTGGTCTCCAGGGAAACGAGCTCAGACAAGTTAACGCTCATCCCCCCCCAAGTCTTTTCAGAGAATTAATCTCTAATTTCATTAATTTATCACATTCCCCAGCCCCCTATTTCATTAATTCCTGGGCTTATCTTTATTATTTGATTTCCTCTGGTATTTTTCTTCTTTTAGTTCTCTTAGGTGTGTGAACTGGATGCTTAGGCCATTAATTTTCAGCCTTGGTTATTTCTTAATATTCACGGCTCGGGCGCTCTCGGCACTGCCTGCCTCCCATATGTTTGGAAGTTCTTGCTTCTATTTTCACAGGAGACAAAATATCTTCTCATTCACATGGTGTTTCTTTCTGTGACCTGTAGATTATTGAAAGGAGCATTTTTTATTCATAGTTATCTTCTCCTGATTTTTGAACTTTAATTACCTTGCACTGGGCTCTTACACGTGACATCAATCCTTTGAAGTTTATTAAGAGTTCTTTTACGGCCAAAAATCTGGCCAGATTTTGAAAAGGTTCCACGTGTGTCTAAGGCTAATGAGCAGTCTGCAGCCGTGTGTACCGTTTCTCGTGCTCCAATTAGGCCCAGTGTGCTGACGGTGCATCGTGCATCTTGTTCGTCCGCAATTGTTTTCTATCTGCTTCCTGTGGCCGTTATTGAGATCTGGCAGTGGGATCGGGGGGCAGAGACAGGATCTTTTGGCATGGAAACAATAGACACAAGACGAAGCCAAATGCTGTGAACAAGACAAGCAATGCTCTTTAATTGGGGCTTCAGCTTGCAAGCAGACGGGAGCCAGCGCTGGCCAAGGCAGGGACCAGGCAGCTTACAAAACAGAAGGGTGATGGCGGGCTAAGCCTTTACTGATTTTCTAGGGTGGGCTACAATCTGGTAATTTTATGTCAGTTGTGGGCAGTTTCCTGAGCTGTTTTCATCGTTGAGTGCAAGCATCCTGGCTTTGAGATGTGCAGGCAAACAGTAACCTAGCCCAGGAACTTTGGGGTACTGCCTGCTGTTAGTGCCCCAACACTGCTGCCTAGTGCCTTCTTCTGGGCCATGTGATACCCCGGGGAAGTGTAGGTGCTGGAGCTGAGGTGGGGCAGAAAAAAACACATGTTGGCTCCAACATGCACACGGCCAAGTTAACCCTGAATTATAGTCCTGAGCAAGACATTTCTCAAATGCTGAATGTATTCATCACTTTTTCCGCTTCTGTGATAAAAATGGCTTGACAAATGCAACTTAATGGAGTAGTTTTGTTTTTGTTTTTTGTTTTTTGTTTTTGTTTTTTGTTTTTTTTTTTTCTACTTGACACAAACTAGAGTCACCTGGGCAAAAGGAACCTCAATTGAGAAAATGCCCCCATCAGATTGGCTTGTGAGTGTGTCTGTGGGTCATCTTTGTGATTAGTGATTGATGGGCGTGGTACCAGCTCACTGTGGGTGGTGTCATCCCCTGGGCTGGCGGTTCTGGGTTGTGTAAGAAAGTCAGCTGAACGCCTCGTGGGGAGAAAACTGGCAAGCAGCACTCTTCCAAGGTCCCTGCTTCAGTTCCTGCCCTGACTTCCTTCAGCGATGGACTACAAGATGTAAGATGAAATAAACCCAAGTTGGTTTTGGTCAGCGTTTTATCAACAGCAATAGAAAGCTAACTAGGTCAGGGAGCAAGTGTGTATGCTGGCTCACGGTTTGAGGGAAGGCATCAGTCCTGGCAGGGATGGCTGTGGCAAAAACAGGAGGTGGCCATTCACAATGTATCTTCATGCAGGAAGCAGGAAGGGGACAGGAAATGGGGCCTGGAGATAAAATTTCAAGGTCCTGGGGCTGGAGGCATGTCTCAGTGGTTAAGAGCACTGGCTGCTCTTCTAGTTCCGGGGGATCTGGCACCCTCTTCTGGTCACAGCTAGCACTGCACACTTATGATCACAGATACATGCAGGCAAAGCACCCATAACACACAAAATAATAATAGTAAAAACCCAAACAAAAACCTGTGTACACAAGCATTCTGCCGTGGAGCCATGCCCCCTGGCAGTTAGATATGTATTTTTTAACAACCATGTAAAGAGAATTTATATGCAATAAAGTTGTATTTAAAGTTCTGTTTGTATGTAAAGTTCTGTTAAAAATACAGTTGGTGGGGCTGGAGAGATGGCTCAGAGGTTAAGAGCACTGACTGTTCTTCCAGAGGTCCTGAGTTCAATTCCCAGCAACCACATGGTGGCCCACAACCATCTGTAATGAGATCTGGTGCCCTCTTCTGGCCTGCAGTCATACATGCTGTGTATATAATAAATAAACAAATCTTTAAAAAAAAAATACAGTTGGTGTTGGGAGCAGAGAGCAATCTCACCAGGAGTCCATCCCGCTGATGAGAAACCAAATTCTGTGCTTTTGTAGATTAGATGAGCTGTGGTTTCAAAGGCCCTGTTATAAAAGGTCTCACAAGAAACTAATAAGTTGAAGGCTTGGTCCCCAGTGCAGGTCAGAATGAGGCCTCAGGGAAGTGACCAGATTGTGAAGCCTCTGTCCTCACCACTGGATCAATCTACTTGATGGCTTCAGACTTTGTTGACACTGCTGGAATGCGGTAGAAATTAGCAAGTAGGACCCAACTTGAAGAGCTAGCCACTGTAGACACGCTGTGCAGAGAGATATATTGTCCGGGGCCCCTCGGCATCTCTGCTCTTCTACCCTAGCTACCATGAGATGCTCATCTCTGCTGCTTACCCCTCTCTACCTCACTATGTTCCCACTGAGATGGGGCCAAACGAAACCCCTCCTCCCTGAGACTCTTGCAGTGTGTGTCAGTCACTGCAGTGAAAGTCTGGCCAACACAGAGACTGGGGACCAAGGGTGTGGGTGGGAGTGTGCTGGTGGTGCCCCTTGGAACAAGTTTACAGGGGGAATTTGGAAAGGTCTGGGGAAGCAGGGTAGAGAGGCCCTCCACAACTGCGCCCACAGCTGGTGAGGGCGAAGCCTGAAAGTCACTGGAAACCCCAGGGTGTTGGAGATGCTGAGTACATGGAATGCCTGCGGAGGAACGCCACAAGCAGTGTGCAGAGCCAGCCCAGGAGGAGGTCCACATGCTGCAGATCTAATCTACAAAGCACAGAATTTGGTTTCTCATCAGCGGGATGGACTCCTGGTGGGACTGCTCTCTGCTCCCAACACCAAGAGGAGGAACGCCATGTCTTCTCAAGGTGGAAGGGACGGAGATCACGAGCTTTTGGCCATCCATTGTCAAGCCCTTCACTGTGGATGCTAATCACACTGGCAAAGATGGTATCCTCGAGATTGGGATTTAATGGCCCCCCAAAGGCCGCATCTCTGCTGCACGGGCATCAAGTCTCAACAGGAATGTGGGAGGGGGTGATGTCATGACAGAGCCACAGGGACAGGGCTGCCCAAGTCTGTTGGAGCTCATGCCACACAGGCCCCTAGGCCAGCTGAGGAGCACCAGGATTTCACATTTGCCCTGCTGGGTTTTGGCTGTCCTCTGCCTTCCTTTGAATGGCCTGCTCCCCTGTTTCGGGCTGGGAAGGTTACTACTCCATGCCCTTGTATTTGACCCAGCTAAGAATTTGCCTTGAGTCTCAGAGGACACTTTGAATTTGCCGTTTGAACGATGTCAGAGCCGTTAAGCCTCTGGGGCTTCTTGATGACGGATTAAATGTCCTTTGTGATATGAGATGGACAGGAGCCTTTGAGGGCTCGGGCAGGACTTTGTGGTTTGTGTGTGAAGTGTTCCCACCAAGGTTTGAGAGCTGAAGGCTTGGCTCTCAAAGCGGCTGTGGTCAGAGACAGAGCTTCAGGGAAGCAACTGGATGCTGAGGGTTTGACTCAGCAGGTCAGTCCTCGGTAGATTCTTTACTTGGTGACACCATTGGGTAGAAATGAGAAATGGGGCTATGGCAGTTTGAAGAATGGCTCACATAGACTCATATATTTGAATGCTTAGTCCCCGGAGACTGGCACTATTTGAAAGGATTAGCAGCTGTGGTCTTGTTGGAGAAAGTGTGTCTGGAGGAGTCGGGGAGAGTGGGCTTTGAGGTTTCAAAAGCCCATGCAAAGCCCAGTCTCTCTCTCTCTCTCTCTCTCTCTCTCTCTCTCTCTCTCTCTCTCTCTCTCAGCCTGCAGATTGGGATGCAGGTCTCAGCCACATGCCTGCCTGATGCCAAGCTCCCTACCATAATGATAACGGACTAAGCCTCTGAAACTGTATGCATCCCCCAGTTAAAAGTTTTCTTTTATAAGAGTTGCCTTGGTCATGGTGTCTCCTCACAGCCACAGAACAGTGACTAGGACAGGGGCTGAAGCCACTGCTCTGGAAAGACATACTTGTTCCAAAGCCCCTTCCCTCTTCCTGTGCCCATCTGCTAATCACTTTTGCCCTGAACACACGCTCCACCATGAGGCTCTGCCTCGCTACAGGCCACAGCCAGGAGGCCAAGTGACCTCAGTCTGAAGCCTCCGCAGCCAGGAGCCAACCCAAACCTTTCTTCCCTGATAGTGTTTCTCTCAGCAGCTTGTCACAGCCACACAAGTCTGAGGAACATGGAGATTTGAGTAGCAGCAGTACAAATGGGCCCGGACACTGCCCGCTGGGTGTTTTTCACAGCTACTATTTTTTAAAAAGGAAAATTCTACTTCTTCTTCTCCTCCTCTTTCTTCTTCTTTTTCTTCTTCTTCATCATCATTTTGTGTGTTTGTGTGTATGTGTGTGTGTGTGTGTGTGTGTGTGTGTGTGTGTGTGTATGTGTGTATGTGCGCGCGCGCGCGTGTGCGCACACACACTCCGGCATGAGTTCAGGTGACTACAGAGGCTAGCAGTGGTTGTGAGCTGCTTGACTTGGGTGTTGGGAACTGGACTCTGGTCCTCTGGAAGAGTAAGACATGTACTTCACCATTGAGTCATCCCTTTAGCCGGAATGTTGAACATTTTATGTGCTGTCTCAGCTAGTTTTAACTGTAACCTTGACATAGCTGAGCGTCATCTGAGAAGGGTATGTCAGCTGAGGGACTGCCCAGATCAGACTGGCCTGTGGGCGTGTCTGTGAGGGATCACTTTGATTGTTCACTGATGTAGATCCCAGACCACTGTCACTGTGGGCGGCATCATTCCCTGGGCAGGTGTTCCTGGGCTGTCTAAGAAAAATGGCTGAGCACGAGTGAGTTGCAAACAGTGTTCCTCCAGGGTTTCTGCCTCAAGTTCCTGCTCTGACGTCCCTCACTGATGGACTATAACCCAGAAGTGTGAGTCAAACAAGCTCTTTGTCTAAGTTGCTTTAGGACAGCAACAGAGAGGAAAATACGGCAATGCTTATCAGTTGTTTGTGTATCTGCTTTGAGAAAGTGTCAAATAAAATCGTATACCTGTCTGTGTTAGGTTGGCTATATGCATGGACGTGTGTATTTACTTAATTACTGAGACAGTGTCTTGAGCTCACAATCCCCCTACCTCCACCTACCTTCCATAGGCCTGTGCCACTGTTTTAGTTACTTTCTCATTCTGTGACAAGCAAGAGGAAGAGTCATGGTTTGACGGCACAGTCCACCATGGTTGAGAGGGCATGGTGGCAGGGGTGTGCGGCAGGTGCTCACATTGTTTCCACAGCCAGGAAGCAGAAAGACAAATTCCAGTGCTCAGTTCAATTTCTCTGTTTATTTAGTGTGGGAACCCAGCTCATGGGATAGTCCTCAGCTGGGGAGGGGGGTCTCCAAAGGTGTGTCTCCTAGGTGATTTTAAATCCAGTCAAGTTGACAGTTGAGATGAACCCTCAGAGCCACCACCACACCCACTGTACTGGGTTATTTGTCTTCTTCTTCTTCTTCTTCTTCTTTTTTTTTTTTTTTTTTTTTTGAGACAGTGTTTCTCTGTGTAGCCCTGGCTGTCCTGGAACTCACTCTGTAGCCCAGGCTGGTCTTGAACTCAGAGATCCGTCTGCCTCTGCCTCCCAAGTGCTGGGCTTAAAGGCGTGCACCACCACCGCCCAGCTGGTTATTTGTCTTTTTATTGAATTGTTTGAGTTTGTTTTAATGTAACAAAGATAGAATTCTCAGGAGATATGTAGTTTGCAATTATTTCTTCTATTCTTAAAATTCCTTTTTACTTCTTGATGGTATTTCTTTTAAGACAAAGGTTTGTTTGTTGTTGCTGTTGGTGGTGGTGGTAGTGGTGGTTTTTTTTTTTTTTTTTTTTGAGACTGTGTTTCACTATTTAACTCTAGCTGTCCTGGAACTCACTATGTAGACCAGGCTGTCCTGGAACTCACAGAGATCTGCCTGCCTTTGCCTTCTGAGTGCTGGGATTAAAGCTAAGATGTTTTTATCTTGATGGAGTATATTTTATTTTGTGTTCTTTGTTGGTCTGGTCCAAGAAATGACTGGTTGACCCAATGTGATGAGGACTCACTCCTGTTTCTACTAAGGGTTATCATCATCTCAGCTCTTACATCTGGGTCAGGAGTCCGTTTTGATTAGCCTTTGACTATGTCGTGAGATAAGGGTTTAGCTTCTTCTGCAGAGGGAAGTCCTGTTGTCTCAGCATCTGTAGGGCATGCTATGTTTTGCCCCATTGAATGGTCTCAGTGCTCCTGAAAAACAGAATAATTCCAAGCACTTTCTGTGAACTGGCTCATCCCCATGCCTTGAGGCACAGCCATGCAGGAGCTAAAGTCCCTGATCTAGGACATTTCTTTGAGGGGGATGGGGTGGGGAGAGGGGTGTAGTGGGGGAATAGGCCCTTGACCACAAGCATACCAAAATGTAATATGTCAGTGGGTTACAGATGCGGGGGGAGGGGGCGGGGGGAGAGAAAACTCCCTGCTGTAAGAGGGAGGGCACAGTGGGGAGAGCAGGAGATTTTCTGCAGGGTCCAAGCTTAGCAGAGACTTCACCAAGCGGGAGAGCATAAACATGGAGAACTCTGTGGGGACCGCTCTATGATAGGACTCCGGTGCATTAGGGAACTGGTTAAGCTACTTGGGCAAAAACAAAACAAAACAAAACAACAACAACAACAAAAAGCCAACCAACCAACCAAACAAAAAAACCCAAAACATAGAAGGAGGGGTGCTGAACCAGAAGCTAATGGGTAATGGGGGTCAGGTCTCAGAAGAGCCTGGGAATGGAGAGTCAGGGTAAGTGCTGTCTATACACCTGTGACTCTTCTGCCAGATTTTTCTATTGCAATAGTGTGTGTGAGTGTGCATGCTGTCCTGGGTTTCTGATGGGGTCGTGCCCTGGTAAGCCCACTGTAAGCTGGAAATGGATCAAATCCCCCTAGCCCAGCAAGCCTCCTAGTTCGGGAATACAGCACACCGGGGATACACTGGCAGTGCCGGTGGAACTCCAGGCAGCTAGAGCTGGCTGCAGGGAGGATCCCTAGCCCCCAAACCCTCCAACATCTGAAGCATGGCTTCTACTGAATGTACAGGACACTCTGCAAAGTCAATGCCTCCCCAGTGGAAGCATTCAAAGTCAAGGACCATCTGTGATCGTTTTTTAATGAAAAATGAGAGCACGGTTATCACTCGCTACCGAGACTTGCTTGCAAACGGAACTCATGAGCAGATGTGTGGATATCGGTCTGTTTGTAGCTCGGCACCTCTTCCCTGAGCATCAGCCACTTAGTTGCTGGACGCTTTCAGCAGCTGCTGGGGCCATGCGGTGGGTGCAGATACCCTGACTGACCTGCTCAGATCAGATCCCCAGGAGTGGGTTTTGAAGCCCAAGGACATTCCAGCTGTGTGATATGAGAGCAGCTCTGGACCCAGCCCCACAGGCCATCTTCCCTATATCCATCCATCTTTGCTTTATCCCTGTCTTCCAGAAAGAGTCCCCTGCCCACTCACCCCCTCTCGGAATACCCTAGGTCCGCAGGCAGGTGCTGTGGCAGGACTTCAGATAGCATCCACCCCTTTTCTGGATTTAAACTCAGACCATAATAAGCAGGGTGTGGCAGCACCTTTAGTCCCAATACTCAGAGTTCAAGGCCAGCCTTGAACATAATGAGTCTGAGGCCAGTCATGGATAACATAGTAAGACCCTGTCTCAAAACCACAATAAAGCAGCAACAAAAGAACCCAGACCACAATGATGGAGTGATCTGTTGATGCCAGAACCAGATGATAAATCCAATGGTGTTCCCAGGGCTGCCGGCCCCTGGCTGGGAACCTGCAGACTGAAACCCCCGTGCATTTAGAAGGGAGGCTGGCACACTAGTGAGGTGATTCATCTTGGAGACTGTAGCAGGATGAAGAGAGGCAGAGTCCCGAGGCTGCTCAGAGCCTCTTGCAGAGATAGCCAAGAGGGGGACATCGCCAGCTGCTGGCTCCAGGACTGCACGTCCGTCAATGTCCACAGACAGAGCCACATGGGACCTTCGGCACCAGGCAAGAGATGAATGGAAAATTCTGGAATATAATTAAGGTAATGGCAGTCCTCCGGCCCCGCAGAGTTTAATTTGGAGAAGGAACGATTCAATTCGGGGCTGTTTATCACCCCGTGGAGGCTGGTTATACTGAGATAACAGAGAGGCTGTTGTGTGGTTTGAACAGTGATCCATCTTAAGGATCAGGCAATGCTGTTACAGAGGCTGGTGGGAAAATGAGCATCCTGCCAATGCCTAGCATGGAGCTCTCCGGATGATGCTCTGGTGGCCCTGATGGGCTTTGAGGTCTAGACTCCAGCCCACTCCTGGAGCAGGGTGTGAGGGCTCCTGAGGTGTGAGGGCTCCTGGGAGTGAGGGCTTCTGAGGTGTGAGGGCCCCTGGGAGTGTAGGCTCCTGGGGTGCGAGGACTCCTGAGATGTGAGGGCTGCTCCTGAGTGTGAGGCACCTTGGTCCGAGGGCTCCTGAGGTGTGAAGGGTCCTGGGATGCAAGGACTCTTAGAGTCTGAGGATGAAGCTAGCTGGGTATGAAAAGGATGCTCCTGCCCTGGTCCTGAAAATAGTTTCTCCACTCCCTTACCCCCACCCCAAACACAGGAGATGGTTCAGAGGGAGATGACAGGTGAGTGTTGACCAGCACTTGCTGACCAGAGTCCTTCCTCAGCTACCTAACATTCATATAGATTCTTCTTCCTTCCAAGAACAGTCCAAGCTGCCCATGGCCAAATAAAGATCATGATTCTGACCCAAACTGAGAGTGAGAGCCCAGTGTCTGTGCCAGGCCCTGCAGCTGGCTCCAGGCTCTGCACCTCAGGGACCTTGGCAGCCCTTCCTTCTGGTCTGGAAGGACTTCTGCAGGGTGGAAGGCAGAACTATAAGAAGGTGTGGTGAAGAACTACAAAGGAATCAACTTCCAAGGCTGACATGTCCCACGGAGTGGTTCTTGAGCGACTTGACAGGCAGATTCTCGATGTCATTAGATCCCACCGCCCCTGTCTTTCCCTGTGGTACTCTCAAATGATGGGTGGGTTTCCTATGGAGCATGTGACCTGAGCTAAGCTCATCAGTTGTGTTCCATTTTCCAGGCCTTGGAATTGGTTCATATTCTGAATTGTGTCTGCAGTGGGTTCAGCCAGTATGGTGCTGAGACCATTTCCAAGATCACTGGGCAAAAAGACCCAGGAGGGATATGAATAAGGCCTCTTGCCATGGGTTTCCTAACAGTGGCTTCCGATGGCCCCCAGAGCTGCTTGCATCCTTGTTGATGTTCAGAGTTAAGTCGAATGCAATTAAGTTTTGAGTCTCCGTGGGTGGCCTGTCTAGACTCTTTAGATTGTATGCAAGACACCCAACTTAAACTAGCTTAAGGGGAAAATGGACTTATTGGTGGCCCTGTGCCTGCAGCGGGGAGGGCATGGGATGTCGAATTGCAAGAGTGACAGCTCAGTTCCAGCCATGTCCGTGGGAACAGAGCCTAGTGTTCGCAGTTCAGTGGCAGTCTGTCTACCCCCACCCTCTGTAGCTGGCTCTGAGCTGATGCTACTTAGCAAGGAGATGTCTGAGCCTTTGGGTCTGTCTTAGAGGGCAATCAAAGCTGAGTGTCACAGGGCAGTAGTGCCCAGGCCCCAGTGAAGGAAGAGCTGAGCCTGCTGAGGCTGTGTCTGAGACTAGCGAGTGTGTGGGCTGGGACAGCACAGCCATCACCTCTGACTGCCTGCTGCTTCCTCCAACCAATTAAAGACAACACCAGTGTGGGGACAGGATGCTGATTAGTGGACTGGGGTGGGCAAGGGGGAGGTATCCCTTGGGTGGTTCTCATTCCCAGAACAGATCCAATTACCAGAGCCCCCACTGCGTCCCTCATGAGATGAGCACAAAGACTGGCTGTGGGCATGGGGACCCACAGTGGCCAGAAGGTGTCATGGCTCCCAGGTAGAGCCATAAACCTTGGCAGGACCCACATTGGCATGTCCTCAGGGACCTCTTCCAGGTGCATGTGGTCAGAAGGAGAAGAGAGGAGGGAAGGTTCTGGAAGGTAGTTCTCTAGGTCCACACTTTGGTGCCCAGCATCCTCTCCCTGAGCCACAGCTGCAGCCTGGATTCTGCACATTGCAGCTTTTCCCCTAAGTGTGTTGGGAGAGAATGAGATGGACCAGAGTTTGTCTAAACAATATCCTTCAAATCTGCCATCAGGGAATGCAGACCTGGGGCAGGAGGAGAAGTGCTCAGTAAATCACTGTGGAACTAATCAATGCCACGATGCGACCTGAACGGGAACTGGGTGATAGGTTTGCACGGGTCGTTAACCTCAGTGATGTTGCAATAACAAACAGCCACCAACTCTCGTGGCTTTTCCCTAAAGCATGCTCTGTCTCTTCACCACCATAGGTCCAGGGAGTCCCCCAGACCACGGCCTGCTAGTGACAGGGCTGTAGATCTAAGACAAGAGGCTTGCTATGCTGGTTCACGCACTTGGCCAGAGCAAGAGAATCGGTGTGATGGTTAATCTCATCAGCCAGACAGGATCTAGGATGACCTGGGAGAAGCCCAAGGCATGCCTGTGAGGTGAACCGAGGTCACCCACCCTGTACGTAGCAGCACCTTTCTATGAGCTGGGGTCCTGGACTGCACAAAAAAAAAAAAAATAAAAAAAATAAAAATAAAAAATAAAAAATAAAAAAAAGGAGAGAGAGAGAGAGAGAGAGAAGGTTAAACCAAGCTCCATCATTCAGACCTCTGCTTCCTGACTGCAGAAGTCATGCGACCAGCTGCTTCCTCAAGGTCCTGCTCTCACGTCTTCCTCACCATGATGATCTGCAGCCTCAAACTGCAATCCCAAATCAACCTGTCCTTCCTTAAGTGCCTTTTGTCAGGGTCTTTGGTCACAGCAACAAGGCAAGTGACCAACACACCCAGCTAGCCGTGGCTACCTTCAAGGGAGGCCCGTCTATAGGTAAAGGAGGAACAGAAATCTGGGACATTCCTTTTACTCCACTGCCAGTGGTGCACTGCCGAGCTTTGTTTGAAACCTCACTTGGCCTTGGGTTTGGTCTCTGCTACAGCTCGGACATGGTCTGTTCCCCAACTTTCCGCTTGAGATGAACTCCCATAGTGAGGTCCCAAGCAGGGAAGCTTGGTTGGACCACCTTGTCTGGAGTTGGGAGCCTTCGGGAGGTGACTATGGTTCAAGAAAGCTGATGGTCAGAGCCCTGTGTTGAATCCTAATGGCTTCATAGGAAGAGGTGGAACTTTCTGTGCTAATCAGCTTTCTGTATAATAAAATGCCAGAGAAAGCCAACTTACAGAAGCAAAAGTTTCAGAGGTTCTGGTCCATGGTCAGTTGTCTCTGCTGCTTTGGGATCCGTGTGCCCCATGGGAGGAGCATGTAAGGGAACAAGGCCCTTCATCATGGTGGCAGGAAGAAGAAGCGGGCACATCAGCAGGGAGTGTCAGCAGAACACATTCCTCTCCAGGTCCCTGTTCACGCCAGCCTCTGCCCCTGAAACACAAGGACACTGAGGTGCCAGAAGGGAATCCCACAGCCTCTGGCAGGCCACTCCCCTGCCCCAACCTGGTGAAGTGTCTGAGGAGCCAGAATGCCAGCCTCAGCCGCAGGGCAGGCATCTGATACCCTGTCTGATTATAACCACAGCAACCTGGCTTTCTTCTACTAGCCCCATCTTCTAAGACTCCATGATTTCCTGGTAGCACCAGGGGCTGGTCACCAAGCCACTTAGCCACCAAGCCACGGGCCTTTGGGGAGCTTTCTAACCACACACATGGCGGTACTCCTTATCTCTCAGTGTTGGAAGCCCTGTGCCTCCTGTGGCCTCTACCACCATCCACTCTGGAATTCCCAGAACCAGGAGCCAAGCATACCTCCTTTCCCCCGCTTGTCCTGATGGCAACAGTTCATTCAGTGATAGATGCTGTGGTGGTTTGAATAGGTAGGCCCGCACCTCACCCCCATAGACTCATGTGTTTGAATGCTTGGCTCATAGGGAGTTGGCAGTATTAGGAGGTGTGGCCTTGTTGGAGTAGGTGTGGCCTTGTTGGTGGAAGTGTGTCACTGTGGAGACAGGTTTTGAGGTCTCATATATGCTCAAGCCATGCCCAGTGAGACAGTCTCTCCCTGCTGCCTACAGTCAAGATGTAGAACTCTCAGCTCCTTTTCCAGCACCATGTCTGCCTGCATGCCACCATGTCCCTCCATGATGATAATGAACTGAACCTGTGAAACTGAAGCCTAGCCCTATGAAATGTTTTCCTTTATAAGAGTTGCCATGGTCATGGTGTGTCTTCACAGCAATAGAAATCCAAACTGAGACAGAAGACCAGGACTCTTCTCCTAAAGGCAGTCGCTCTAACAACTTAGTGATGTTCCTAACATCAACAGCTAACATCTGAGAAATGGAAAATCAGAACAGGGACCATCCTCCACAACACGCACATCTGCCCTAGGGTAGAGCATTCTCACAGCCCCAGCATGACCTAGCCGCTTGAGTAGAAGCTTTCGAGTCCCACAGTATCTGGCAAAGACCAGGCAGTCAAGGACTAGTGAATGAACAAGTAAATGATGGGGCCACACACCTGTCATCTTATCAACCAGGGGGCTGGAGAAGGAGAATCACAGGCTTAAAGCTAGCCTGGGCTGCATAGTAAGACCCTGTTTCACAGAACCAGAACAACAAATGGACAAATTGCTATACGATCAAATGGGGACCGGGGAATCTTGGGTTCCATGCTGCTGCCTGACCCTGGGCGAGGGATTTCATGTCTTCAGGGCCAAGTTTGCTCTTCAGTGAAATGAGGACAGCCATACCTGTTGTGTAAGAACCACATTTGGACAAGGGGCAAGCTGAATAGAGCCTGGCACTTAGTAGGGGCACAGAGCGCTTTCCTACTTTGACTCCCCTTGAAGGGTTGGGCTTCCTGTCTCCTGTGCAGTGACTGTGGACAGAATCGGAAACAGCATTCTCACCCAGACAGGAAGTCATCACAATCTGGAACAGCGCTTCCATCGTCCCCGCACCGGGAAAGGTCACACAGAGGCTGTCTCTCCTGCGTGTGACTCACTGCTGTCACTCTCTGCCCCAGACTGCTCTCAGAGCGGATGGTCAAGTTCTGGGACTGGTGCGGGACAGCTGGACAAGACTGTGTCCACCGTGGCTGAGGCTGGCATTCTGGCCTCCCAGACACGTCACCTGGGTGGAGAAGGGCAGAGGGTGTAGGATTTCCTTCTGATGCCTCAGTGTCCTTGTGTTGCAGGGGCAGAGGTTGGCGTGAGCAGGGACATCTGCTCCTGTTATCTTTGCCTCTATGCTAGTGGGCAGAGGCCAGGTCAGGGTCTTAGGTACCCTTCCTGACTCCTGGCTCTTCTCTGGTCCTTTAGCTGTGTCTGTCTCCCTGGCCAGTGCATCCTGGTGCTGCATTGGCTTACCTACAAGTGACATGGGACCCGAGTGTGCTGATGTGGGGATGCCCAGTCTGTGTTTTGGAGATAATTTCTTCCTGTTCTGCTAAAGCCACATGTCCCCAGCCTGTAAGCCTGGACATTGGCTTCAGGGCAAATACTGTGCGAGAGGAGGGGAAAGCCAGCATCTGCCTGCTTCTTCCCACTGGGGGTGACCTCATGGATCATGGGGACAACAAGGAGGCACAAGAGAGTTTGTTCCAGGTTTAAGAGCAAGCTGACCTCAAGCAACACTCTGAAAGTCAGAGTCACAATGTGCAAACAAATATAGAAAGGACGCTGTCCCTCAGCATGGTGCTGGGCCAGACCCTGGGCATGGAGACAGGCCAGCCTGCCAACAGACAGAGCAGGTCTGGCGGTGTGGCTTGACTGTGTGTGTGGTGTGCTGCAAGGGACCCTGAGCTTCACATAAGCACAGCATACTCAGGCTGCCCGCTCGTTCTCCAGGGCCCTGCCTGTGCACGCTGGCCTTGTCTCTGTGTTTGATAAAGGAGCAAAGCTCAGAGAATGGATCAGTGAGTTGTCGCCAAAGTAAGTCAGCTTAGCAGGCACCCAACCTCGGCAGCTTACTCAGGCGGCCATGTCATTCTCATACTTGCAGTGGTGGCGGGTCACCGAGATTCGGCTGACCAAGCTGGCCTTGCTTGGTGACTAGGGTTCAGACTGCAGTTCGGGGGACCGGCCATCCCAGGCAGGGCTTCTCCTGGTTGGCCATAAGGGTATAAGCTATAGGACATCCTATGGCCCGGTGCCCCTCTTAGAGCTATGAGTAATCTAGCAGAGTCTGAGAGGGCAAAGGTTGTCCTCAAGCGCACAGCAGGGGTCACATTGAAGCCTGTGGCTTCTCAGGTCTGAGATGTCCCCTGTGTGTTCTCTTCCTCTCAGGCCTCAGTTTTGTCCTTTGTGGAGCGGAATCCTCTGTGGCTTAGATGACTTGGCTGTAGTGAGAGAAATGGGCTAGCACAGGGAGCCCTGGGAATGGTGTTTGCCACCTCAGATGGTTTAGGAGCCCCTGCTGGAGCCCAGCTTGTTTATACAGAGTCTTCCAATCTGTAAAATCACACAGCTCCCCCACTCCCTCAGCAGCCCCAAGGGCCTTTATTCTTTTCTCCATTATGCAAATGAGCAGTTCTGGCTCAGAGACTTTGACTCATTCACCAAGGTCACATGGCTTAGAAGATGCAAGACTGACTCCCCGGACTGTCTGACTGTAGAGGGGCGCCACCCTCCACCCCCCAGGCAGCAGCTTGGAGAGACCAGGTCTGGCTGGGCATGCATAAGCAGAGGCAGAGGCAGCCAGCCCCTCACGCAGGGAGCCCAGCTCTGTCTGCAGGGCCAGACAGAGCCCCAGCTCTGTCTGCAGGGCCAGACAGAGCCGGGCTTGGATGCCTTCCATGTTCCTGGGAACATATGAGTCAGATGCCTGGGAGACAGGCATGCAGACCGGAGCTCCAGGGAGCTGGTGTGGTGGGGCTGCGTTATTGGCACACAGGTGTAGCAAGAGGAAAACTGCGGTCACCCTGTGTACCACTGTTCATATACATGCCACTGTGCATGGGGCCCTGGTACCTGACCCAAAGCTGGGGGCCTCGGGAGATATCAGACTTGGACCCCATGCTAGGTAGCTCCGAGAATCTTAAATAGACTCATAGGGAGTCATCTGCCTTAGTTTACCCTCCTACCTATGATGAGGAGCTACTACCTTGTAAGTCAAGTCCTCCCCAGACCAGCCATTTCTGCCTTTGAAAAGCTCCTCCCTCCCTTTCCCTAAGTCCCTTCCTCCCTTCCTCCCCCATCTCTCTCCCTCTGTTCTTCCCTGCTTCCCTCTTTTCTCTAGTTCTGTTGTGTTTTCTTGATTGGTTGGTTGGTTGGGTTTTGCTGTTACAAACAACACTCCCAGGCATGGCATGATAGCATACACTTATAAATCTCTGGGTGGCTAAGGCATGAGGATTCTAACTTCAAAGCCAACTTGGGCTACCTAAGGAAACATTCTCATACCAACCAACCAACCAACCAACCAGCCAGCCAGCCAGCCAGCCAGCCAGCCAGCCCAACCAACCAGCCAACCAACCAACCAACCAACCAACCAACCAACCAGCCAGCCAGCCAGCCAACCAGCCCAACCAACCAACCAACCAACCAACCAATCAACCAACCAGCCAACCAACTAACCAACTAACCAGCCAACCAACCAGCCAACCCTCCCAAACAAGGATCCCAGAAATTTGGCACCTGTCTCCTGGGAGACGGTAGGATGATGGTTTGATCAACCCATATTTACTAGATAATGGCAAATTGCTTCCCAGAGTAATTACACCAATTTATACAATTACTGACTTATTAATTTCCTTATTCTTTTTCCAATCTGCTTGATTATTTCTGCCATCACTGGCTCCTGGCTCCTGTTTGTTAATCCTCCCCCTTTGATATTTCTTTAATCCCGTTAAGCCTTCATTTTATATGTATTGTCTAGAGGTTCTACTGTCTAAAGACATTGTGGGTTTGGCTCAGCCATGTAGGGGCTTTGCCGGATCTCACTCACATGCCCCGTTTCTTTGTTCAGTGGCTTGCCTGTCCATTGCTCATGGTCCTCAAACCCCACCCCAGCTCCTCCAGAGGGCTTGCACTTGTCTGTGAGAAGCCAGAGGAAGCCATTTCAAACCAAGTTCTAGGCCTGAGGTGTTGCAGAGCCAAGATGAGTGAGCTGGCCTGGTGGCCCTTGTGGGGATGTTGTGGCTTCAAGTTCTAGGGGGTTCCCACGACACACACACACTGTCACAGAAGTCCTGGTAGCACACAGGATCCAGGCTACACCATCTCCTGTCACCCTAGGTTTCTGAAGCTTAGGTGGTGGTGGACACAAGATACTTGCTGGGCATCAAGGGGTGACAATTCACTACTTATTAGGCACTACTGTGTCCCAAACACCTTGGCAGCAATTGTAGACACAACACTGACATTCACAGCAGTCCTGTGAAGTTGGCAAATGCCTCATTCCAGGCCTTTTACAGACACAGGGACTGAGGTCATGGGGATACAGAGCTGACCCAGGACCACCCTCTTTGCTCCTACACCCTCAGCCTTTTCCCTGAGCCTTTGGAGAGCTAGTGGTGGCCTCTCTGTTTTATTATTCACTCTCCGGAGGCATGGGAGTCTGAGTCCCACCATGGTGCAGTTCACCATAGGGCCGGCTTAGACACCACACAGTGACTGCTGGTGAAGCAAGCTTGTCCCTCATCATAACCACCAGCCTACCTTTGCTCTGTGTTAGAGACAGGGAGGGTGAGGGCAGCAGATTACTGTAAGGCAAATGTCAGTTAAGCTTGTCCAACTGAGGACACCAGTGGCATTCTGAGGATAAGCAGCAGACAAAGGAAGATAAAAAAGAAAAAGCCCTCTTCCAGAACAGCCAGAGTGCAGGGCCAGCAACTTGTATATCTCAGCTTCTCTCCCACATACCATTTGCAACTTGGCCCTGGAAGGGTGCTGCTGTGGCCTATCAGGTCACCTGCTCCACTGGGCACACCACAGCATCGGGGGACAGTCACCAGCCTAAAACTCTGCCAAGTAGAGCAGTCATCCTCAACTCCGTGTCTTACCCCGCAGAGTTGGTGTCAGGGTGAGCAGCAGGCTCCCCCACCCCGCTGCCCTCTGCCTCAGCCCACACTGCCAATCATGCCTGAATCCCCCTGTGATTCCTGTGTCTCAAGCTGAGTGGCCCCAGCAACCCAGAGAAGCCAGGCCTGGGCCCTGCTTTGTAGTAGTACCCAGTGTAGCAGATACCCAGGCGTGGATGGAGACAGGGGCTGTGGCATGGTAATCTCTCTTGAGGTCTCAGTTCAAGTACCACTTCCTCCAGGAAGCCTTCCCTAATTTTACCTGGGGATTTGCTAGGACAGATGGCTACACCATTCCCCATACTGCTAGATCTACCAGCCAGGGCTCCAGGAGGGCAGGGGACCACCCAGCACCCAGCATTTCATGGGGCAGGGCGGGGAACCAGAAATCCAGGGTTCACCAGCTCCCACAGTTCAGCCTCTCCTGGCCTCTGTGCTCATCTGTAAGTGGGTCACAGGCCCTCCCTCATCACTCTGTTGGGATTAAGTGGGCAGCGGAGGCCGAGGGCTTCGAGAAGAGCCAGTGCTTGGAACAGGTTAGGAAATTTCATTTTCTCCATTGGCGCCTGGCTTGGAGCCTGGGCTGCGCAGACAGCGGTGGGATTAACATGTTACTGACAAAAACCACTAATTATCTCTCATGTTATCCTGCTATGACCTCGCTCCCTCTCTGCTCAGTGTGCCTGGGGAGGCCGAACCGGTGTATCCTGGCATCTGGCACAGCCGCGTGTCCCGGGTGCTGGGGGGTGGGGCGGGGGAGGCCTGTGTTGGGAGCAGCTGCTGTGTGTTACCACCAGACTGGGTATCTCTCTGGCTGTCCTGGAGATCCTATCATCTGTGGCTCAGGGTCCTGGGTGATGAAGGTGGAGTTGTGACAGAAGCCTTGGTGGGTCCAGATAGTCCCTGGTCACACTGAGGATCGCCACCTCGCATTCATCGCTCTTGTGGCTCTTTGTTGGAGCAGGAGGGCTAATGGGAGCTATTGCCTGTACTCAGGTATCGTCGGAAGGGAAGACACCATTGACTGGGTTTGCTCACTGGCTTTGTTCAGGCCTCCAGAAACCCAGAAAAGGAGGGAGAAGGGCCAGAAGATTCCACACAGCTGAAGCCACATCCAGGCCCTGTGTAGACCCATCACCTCCAGGATCTCATTCGGGACTCAGGAGGGCACTTTGTCCTGCTGTGACTTCCATTTCACAGCTGTGGAATCCAACATCCAGAAAGGGTGCTTGTCCAAGGTCAGCTACTCTCTGGCAAAGCCAGGCCTCCTGGCCTTGTCCTCAGGCAGGCTCCCCCAGGGCTCAGCAGGACTCAGCTCTCCTTTAGCTGCCCAGGATGTGTAGACAGGCAGACAGAGGAGACCACCCTACCTGCTGTCATCTCAGGGTAGTGATACCACTTTGCCACTTGCCTCACTAAGCCCTTCTGGTTTCTGAGAAGCACTCAGTGAGGCGATTGATTACAGACAGTTGTGAGCTATCATGTGGGTGCTGGGAATTGAACCCGGGTCTTCTGGGAAAGCAGTCAGTGCTCTTAACCACTGAGCCATCTCTCCAGCCCTGGTATTCATTCTTTATCTGGTGGGTGAATCAGTATTTACAGGGAAAGTGCTTACCTGCATGTGACACAAGCACATGAGGTTTCACACACATACACACACACACACACACACACACACACACACACACACACATTTATGCACACATACATAGTACTACTAGTTCCTTGCAGAAGGTGCTGGAAGGGCAGAGGAAGAACAGGGACACGGGGCCAGGAAGACAGGGATGTCTCCCTTGGAGGTGGCCTTACAATTGAGCTCAGACTGAGAAAACATGTTCCACCTCAGAGGCAGGGCAGGCACTCAGACCCCATGTGTAGAAAGGCCCATGTGGCCAAGAGGGTGGCATCTAGATACAGAGAAGGACCATTGAGAGGGTGAGGTGGGGCGAGTGTTTGAGGGGGCGAGGGGCTGGTAGGCTGAGGTGGAAGTCCCCTATAGTCAGTCTGTTTATTTCCATAGATTGCAAAGGCTGCCAAGCTCCTCCCTATCGGAGCCCCCCCACCCCCCCAAATGCTGCCACAGTCAGCTCCTCTTATCTCCTGGCAAAATTACCTCGGGCTCTTGAGGCTACTTCAGTGATGCTTTCCCAGCCCTAGTTATGGGAAAGCAATCACATCGCCTGCTTCCCAGTGTCTTTGAAGAAACCTGAGTTACAGCTCCCAAGTCCCACACCACTTAGATCGTCAACAGCAGAGCGGCCAGAGTGAGCACCCTTCTTCCCCAGAGCCGGCTGAAGAGGAGCCTTGTGGCTCAGGACGGAGCGTGACTCCCAAATAAATCTCACTCTGCAGCTAAACTGTCCAATTCCTCAACTAGATTGCCAAGCATGTCACAGAAAATCCCAGTAAATCCCAGAAGCCACGGCTGGTGAGAGAAGTCAGTAAGAATGAAGGCCGCTGGAAATATTGCTCCCTGGTGCACAGAGGGGAGAGGCCAGAAGGTGGAGTATGTGGTGGGGAGGGGCAGGGTAGCCCGGCTCCTTCGCTGCCCCCAGTTTCTCAGTGAGGGTCTACATAGGTCAAGTTGGCCTTTGGGCGTATCTGTGGGGAAATTGGCTTAATTAAATTAACTGATGCAACAAGACCCAGCCCACTGTGAGTGGCACCATTACCTAGGCAGAAGGTCTCACTGTACAAATGGATGTGATGGCTGGTTTTATGTCAGCCTGACACAATCTGGAGTCATTCTGGAAGAGGGAACCTCAATTGAGAAAATGCCTTACCGGTTTGGCTCGTGGTGCATTTTCTTGGTGATTGATGTGTGAGGGCCCAGGACACTGTGGGTAGTTCCACCCTGGAGCTGGTGGTCCTGGGTGATATAAGGGAGCAGGCTGAGCAAGCCATGACCAATCCAGTAAGCAGCACCCCTCCATACCCTCTGCTTCAGTTCCTGCCTCCAGGTTCCTACCTTGGGTTCCTGCCCTGACTTCCCTGGATGATGTTACAAATTGTGAGGTGAAAGGCACCCTTTCTCCCCAGTCTTAGTTTGCTAAGACTGTGATTTATTGCTGTGATAAAACACCATGAACAATAGCAACCTGAAGAGGAAAGCCTTTATTTGACTCACACCTCTCAGGTAACACTTCATCCCTCCCTGAGGGAAGTCAAGGCAAGAAATCAAGGCAGGAACCTAGAAGCAGGAACTGAGGGAGAGGCCTTTGTAAGGGTGCTGCTTACTGGCTTGCTCCTCCGTGTGTCTCTTTCTTTTGCCTCCCAGAACCACCTGCCCTGGGGTGGCACTGCTCCCCCCCCCCCGATCTGGGCCCTCCCACAACAATCACTAGTGAAGACAAGACTCTACAGGTTTGCCTACAGGTCAGTCTTATGGAGGTATTTTTTTCAAGTGAGGTTCCTTCTTCCCAAAGGACGCTAACCAGCCGGCACACTCCCCAAGTTGCTTTTGGTCATGGTGTTTTCTCACAGCAGTAGAAACCCTCACTAAGACAGTGGGTTAATCTAGCTGAGCACAAGCAAGCAAGTGAGCATCATGCATTCACCTCTCTCCCCTCCTGCCTGTGGGTGCGACGTGAACAACTGAAGTTCCTGATAACACCGAAGACAGCAAAGGCATGCTGGGGGTGGCTGCTGAGCCAGTGTAAGGCAGGGGTAGAGGTCAGAGGTTGGAGGTCAAGATATAGCGGTAGGCTTGGGAACTGTGGGGCTGGATTCAGGGGAGGCAGGTGTCCTGGTCTGGGGTCAGACTTCAGGGTTTAGCCCTGGGGGCTCAGCCTTGATGACATCTCTAGTTTAATTTCTTTTCTGCTGAATCCCAAGTCCTCACCAGGTGCTGGTCATTCCCGGGGAAGCCCATTCCTTCTTTGCAGAGCACTATGGCGGTAAACAGCAATCCCCGAGAGAGCTCACTAGGCCTTAGCCTGCGCCCTCATTGGCCATGTCCTCTCGATCCACTCAGTGCTGGTGTCCATCCATTGTTGGGGTGGAGAGGCACAGTGGGTTGCTGGGATGGGATGGCCAGCCGGGGGCCAAGCACAGGCGCCAGCCTTCTGTTACCTAAGCCCTTCTAAACATCCTCACCCTACTCTCCACATAGCCCTGTCTGCCCTCTTGCTTAAGGTCCCTTGGCCCCAGGGATCTGAGGGGGGTCCTCGCTGCAGATCTGATGTCTGACAGAGCAGATGAATTGCCACCTGCTCCTGCTCTGCCGCCTGTCACTTCCAGTTAGTCATAGCCTGGATAAGGATGCCACTGGCCTTGCTGCCGTGAAGCCACGGCCTTCCACTGAGCCAACCCGGGAATGTGGCTTGCTCCTCTACCAGCTGTAAGGTGCGCTTCTAGGAAGCCAGTCTGGACCACCATGCTGGGCACAGGACTGCAGCTTGGCCTCTCAGACACCATGCAACTCCACCAGGGCTCTTTCCCTCAGCTGCTGCCTGCTTCAATGCAAAGTGGACTGAGAGCTCCGGCTCTGGATGGCACAAGGGTTAAGGGCTTCCAGAGCTTTCACCGTCACCCGCTAATACCCAACAGGCCACATGGCTGTCACACCAGTTAAAATGCCCAGTCCACGGCTTCCCTTCTTCTCCCTGAGGTGAGCCCACTCCTGGACAATCCTGAGTCTACTGAACAATCCCTATCCAGCTGAAAGCCTGGGCAAGGCCTGGAAACTTTTAGAAGCAAAGCTTGTGCCTCCGAGGTCAGGCTAACGGCCACATCCTCCTGTATCTGGGAGGGGTAGTAGCTCTGCTTGTTGGGGAGGATAGTTCAGTGCCCCCCCACCCCAAACTCTTGCTGCTCCAAGCCTGGCTGCCTAAGGTGGAGACTCTGCAAAGCCGAGCCCAGATGTGCCAGTGCTGGGTCATTTCTCTTTACCTCAGTGTCTTCCTCTGTCAAGTGGGGCCTGGAGACACCCCCTGGAGGGGTGGAAGCTGACTGTCCTCCCTAGAAGCTGATGTGTGTCATTCAGAAAAACGCACTATCTACCGCAGGCACCGAGCAGATCCACACCTGGTAGGGTTACAGTAACTGTAGCTACTCAGGAAGTGCCATCTGTGTTCAGCCGGCTCAGCCTTCACAGATGACCTCACTCATGTCCTACATCACATGACAAGCTGCTGGCTTCCACTCTGCTTCCGGGGCCACAGCCAGGACGGACTCTGCCTCAGTGGTACCCAAGCTCCTTCAGTGGTATCCGGCATGCTCTCTGGTGCTCAGCTGGGTTGGTGGAATAGAGAATGCCAGTGATAGCTGAGCCTTGGCAAGCACCAAACTGATGGGCTGGATAACAATAGAGTCAACCTCGAAGGAGGAATGGATCCCGACACGTGCTATAGCTTTGGGGAGAGGGCTGGATGCTTCACGAAAGAATCAAGTCAAAGGGCCAGATGTGCCTCAGTGTGAGGTGCACCTAGCAGGCAGGAAGACCTGAGTTCTATGCCCAGCACCTCCCAAGCCAGACGTGGTGGTGCATGCCTGTTATCCCGACTGGGAAATAGGAGAACGGACCAACACTGAACAATTCCACATTCACAGGTCCCTAGAGTCATCAAGTTCACCGAGACGGGAAGTAGATGGAGGCTTCCGGGGCTACATTCACAGATACTGACTTGGTTTTGCAGAATGAAGACAGTTCTGGAGGTGACATTCTGGGGGTGATGTCATGGGGGCTGCACAGCTGCGTGTTGGACCCAATACTGCTCCAGGTGCAATGAAAATGCTCAAAGCCACGTGTCTGTGCTACATATAACTTACCCTCAAAATAAATTAAATGAGGGGCTGGAGAGATGGCTCTGCAGATAAGAGCAGTGTCGGCTCTTATGGAGGACTCGGGTTCAATTCCCAGCACCCTTACAGCAGTTCACACTTGTCTGTAACTCCATTTCCAGGGATCTGATGCCTCTCTGCCCTCCACATGGTGCACAGATATACATGCAACCCAAGCATCCATATACATAAAGATAATTTTTACAATTAAAAATAAACTAATTGAGATTTGGGCTGGGGAGATGTTTTCGCCAGAAGTGTTTGCTGAGTTTGATCCCCAGAACGCTCGTGGAAAGAAAAAAAAAAGCTGAGATCTGGGGTACATACTCATAATCCTAGGCTTGGGGAGACAGAGATGTGGACTCCTGGGGTTCACTAGTTAGCCATCTTAGCTGAACCAGCAAACCCTGGGCTAATGAGAGACCCTGTCTCAAGACAGATGGTACCTGAGGAATACTTGAGGTTGTTCTCTGGTTTCCACATGCAGAGAAGGCAGGAGAAAAGGAGGCAGGAGAATATGGGAAGAGGGAAGAGGGAAGAGGAAGAAAAAGGATGAAGAGGAGAGAGGAAGGGCTGTGGGCAAGGGATATGCAAGCTGCCTAGCAGCAAGGCAGACAGAGGCCGAGAAGGGGTCTTCGGGAGGATGCCAGGAGGTGACCTGAGACCTCAGGGGATACTGGGGACATTGCCCTTTTTGGGGTGGGGACTCTGAAGGACACTCAAGGACAAGATTTTTCTTTGGAGTGCAGGATGGCTGGGGTGCTGTGTGCTGATGGGAAAATGGATGGGAAGAGAGAGGAGGGGTGTGGTTGGGTCTGTGTGGGGACAGCAATGTGTTCTCCCCCTGTGGTAGGGGACATGTGTGGAAAAGGCACAGGTCAGCTTCATCTGGTGGCTTTCTGTTCCCTAGAGAGAGTGTGGCTCAGCAGAGACCAGGGAGTGTGAGGATGCCTTGAGTGCGGTCTGCTCACATCCTCATTGGTGTGAAGGTCTAGAACTGGCCTGCTGAGTGTCCTTGTGGAGGCCTTTCCAAGCTGTGCTCGCATGCATGCTGCTGAGAATCTCAGCATAGCCAGCCTGCTCACATGAAGGCGCCATGTGTGTGGCTTTGTGAAGCATAGTGCGGTAGCCAAGGCTGGCCCGTGCTCCGTGCACCTGTGGAGCGGCTCAGCTGAGATTCTCCACTGCACAAACCTGCCTACACGAAAAGGTGTGTGCAGCTCGAGTGTGAGACTTCCACCCGAGACTTCCACCTCTCTGCACCCCATTCTAGAAGTAAACACCAGATCCCCACCCCTCCCTGCACCACAAGCCACCCTGACAAGGGGTGGGGGAAGGATAATACTGTCTTCATCCTGCCTTCTGATTGCTAGCGAGGCGGGTGCGTTTGCTTTTTATTCTCTCCTGCCGTGTTTTACCGGGCGGCGTTCTCACCCTGTCGGGGATGGTGTTCAGTTGCTTCTCACACACTCTCAGAAGGAGATGATTAAGCCTTTGTTATGGGGCTGGCACGCGCCTTCTCTCCCTCTGACTTGCAGCGCCTCCCTTTGTTTTCTTTTCTGTCAGGAGTCACGGTTCCCCACTATGTTGATAGCACCAAGCTCTGCTGCACCTGAGCTGGGCCTAGACTTGGATGGGGGGGGGGGTCATAGGCAGGTCTCATGCCTCCCTGCAGGCGACTGGAAACCTCTGAAGAGCCACCCAGCCCTCAAGCTCCCTAGAGGATCCATCCAAGCCCCTCTGCCCTGACTTCACCATCCTGCTGATGCATGGTGCTGGCTCCTGGAGGCTGTCACATAGAAGCACTCAGCATTCGGTAGCTTAAAGCAAAAGAATGCACAGCCCCTTAGTCTGGATGCCCAAAGCCGGAAGGCAGCTTAGCCACTGAGCATTCTCCGTTCCATCAGCTCCTGGAGGGTCCTCCTCCCCGCTCAAGCTCCCTATGGCTCCAGAGTTCTTGTGGCCCCATCATTCCAGGCTCAGACTTTGCCATATGTCACCATGTGACTGTCTGGTCCCTATCTCCTCCTCCTCTGTTATAAGGATGCATGGCCTTGCATTTACAGCTCTTCCCAGTTGTCCCAAGTAACTGCAGTTTGAGATTGTAATTTACATGGGCAGAGACCTCATTTCCAAAGAAAGTCAGGTTCTCAGGTTTCAGGGTTTGGGATGAGGCCACCATGCAACTTACTGGAAGCATCTATGGTGGCAGTTCTCAACCTGTGGGCTGAGACCCCTTGAGGGTTGAATGGCCCTTTCACAGGGGTCACATATCAGATATTTACATTATGATTCATAGTAGCAGCAAAACTGCAGTTATGAAGTAGCAACAAAACTAATCTTAGGGTTGGGGGGGGGGTCACCACAACACGAGGAACTGTGTTAAAGGGTCGCCACATTAGGAAGGTTGAGAACCACTGATCTATGGAGAGTTCTCCCCACTGACCAGCTCACCCCAAGTGTCTGAGGAGCGCCCTCCCCAACTGCTGCTTTCTGTGCTGAGTATCTCTGTTTCCAGGGAAACCAACCTAAGATGATGCCCCCCCTTTATAAATTAAGGGGTCACCTGGTGAGGGGGATGGGGTGAAGGTTGCAGAGCCCAGGCCGCCATCAGTCCTTCTGTAGTGAGGAATAACCTCTCCCTTCTTGAGGGCCCCTGGTTCCTTAATGAAAAGATTGTTCCAGATGCTCTTTAGGAATTGGGGGCATCCTGTTCCCCGATGACAGTTCTTCATACCAAGGTTACTCAGCAAGTAGATACCGAGCAGCTCAGGGTGACACTCTTGTCCCTACTGGGGTGACATTAGGGCACAATCCCTGGTACCTGGAAATCCAGTGCCTGCTCAGAGTGGAGCTGGGGCTCTTGTCCCGCCCACATATCCCAGAATAGCTCTGATGTAATTCATAAGCATCCCTTGCCCCTACAACAAAAGCCACCAGGCGAGAAAAAGGGCTTTCTTTTCTAAAAATTGTTTTCCTGAGTTCTTTGACAGATACTGTGAGTAATTAATTCACAGCCTGGTGAATGGAGGGTCAGCCGATCAGCTGGAGAGACAGCCCCAGAGGGAGACAGAGAGGCACAGGTACTGGGGAAATTGCAATTGCCTGGATGCTGCTCACAGTCCAGAATAAAGGCATGCAAATCCCAATAGTGAAGGGAGCCTCCCCCCAACCACAAGACTCTAGCCTCAGAATGTGCATTGCAGAGCCCAGAGTCAGGCAGGCCCAGGATCAGGCAGGCCCAGGGAACTACTCAAGGTTGGAATGTCTTGGGCTGGAGGAAGGCCTGGAGACAGGTAGCACGGGCTGAGGGCAAGGGTGTACAGAGAGCCTTTCCCAGATGGTAGAAGAGAAATCGCTTACCGTCTGCAGAGCGAGGGTAATAGCTCCTAACTGTAAAATCAATAGAAACACCAGAGATAAGCTTTGAAAAATCTGATTATTTCTTTCCAGCAATTCCCCTAGAGGGCTTTCTGTTGAAGAATCACCGGTGATGTGTGCAGAGGTGCAGAACAAGGCAATTCTGTCTAAACAGGGCATTGAAAACAGCCTACGCCGCTGGCCAGAAACATTTGCTAAGAACAGTCTCGAGCAGGTGTGTGCGTGCAACGGAATATTGCATGGGCGATAAGAGTCGTTTTGCACACAAGCCCTGTTGTTATGAGAAAAAGCGGCGAGGTGTTGAGTGTGGTACCTGTGTAGAGCGTGGGTAAGTGGGGGGAACAACAGAACCCACAGGGGCTCCCTCGGGTAGCAAAGGTGAGAGAGTCCTCTCCCTCCCAGTGGCTTTGTGTGGCATAGGCAGAATTGAACCTAGGACCTGCAGTCTCCCATTCTCTGTGCCATTACGCCCTCCAACTCCTCCAAGAGAAGAGTCCTGGAGGTATCCATTGCATGCGTCAGTGGCAACCCTGTAGAACATTTCTGGAGACTGGTTTTGAGAGTTTGGGTTTTTATGAAGCACTGGTATACTTTCTGAGGATGGGCTTTGTGGTTGGCAGTGGGTACCCAAGTGTACAAGCCTCCCCCTGGCCTGGCTGGGTCCGCAGAAGAGGAGAAGAAGCTGTGGTGGAGGAGGCCACCCCGCAACCCCCGGGTCATCCCCCAAGGTCTGTAGACTCAGCTGAGACTCAGCAATTGTTAACGTTCCTTATTTCCCGCCTGCCTCTGGGAACAGAGGAAAACAAACACTGATTATGTCAGTTGGAGAGGCTCTGACTTGCCACTGAATTTACAAATAGTTCATTAAGCCTGCGTGAGGAGCAGCTCCAGCAGCCACAGGTCAGCCATCTTGTCGACCCTGGTGCCTGCTGGCCCACGGAATGGGTGAGAGTCCTGCAGGGCAGAGGCAGCAGCAGAGTATTCCCTGAGACTCCCAGGCAACTCAGCTTCTCCACCTGGGGGCTGGCGGGTGTCAGGCATCGTTCTGTCCTTTAAAGGTGGGGATTCAGAATCTCCCAGATCCTCTGAAAGACACGATGCCAAGTCACTCCTGGAGACTGTAGGTGCATGGTCCTGGTGAGGACAGACATTAACAGCAGCAGCATAGTTTTAGATTCTTCGTTTGGGTGTGTGTTCATGATGTCTGTGTGTGGTGTGGATGTCCTCCTTGGTGCATGTGTGGAGGTCGGAGGAGAGCTTTGTGAAGCCGGTTTTCTTCTTCCACCTTTATATGGGTTCTGGGGATCAAATCCGGATCACCAGGCTTGTGGGGAAAGCTCATTTACCTGCCGAGCCATCTCGCCAGCCCAATCATTAAAGCCCTGCTGTCAGGAGTGATGAGCCCTAATGGGTGTTGAAGATGCTGAGCTGCCTGCTCTCAACTCCATCAGTCTCCAAGGACACTTAAGCCCCTCTTCCAGGCCAACCCCTCTTAGGAATTCAGAGCCCATGTGACAGCTATCTCGGGGCCCTGTACCCATCCCAGGATAGAGGACTCAGAATCTAGCCACCAGTGTGAGCCCTGCTTCCTGCTCTTCACCTCCTATGTTTCAGGGACTTCCTGCTATGCTTTTTTGGGCCCAGGCACGGGAGTGTGATGGAGGTTTCCGGTAGACCTGGCTCTATCAGGATAGGGTGTCTACTTGGTTCTGTTGCAGGAGAAAAGAATGAATGAGAATGTGTGTGCATGGGGGCAGGGTGCTAATGGAAGGCACAGCATGGCAGATGGCAAAGGGATGCAGGAGGGCTTGCCACAGCTCAGTCAAGGAAAATGAAACAGCCAGTAAGTACGTCAGGCAGAGCTAAGGATGGCGGAACCCATCGAGACCCAGGGCGCCTCTCTCACCAACAGGGACTGGTCAGTCATCTAGATGGCCTCTTTTACAATCTGTTTATTTGTGTGTGTGTGTGTGTGTGTGTGTGTGTGTATGTGTGTGTGTATGCATGTAGCACAGCACGTATGTGGAAGTCCGAGGACAATTTGCAAGAGTCAGCTTTCTCTTCCCACTGTGTGGGTCTCAGAGATTGAACTCCTGGGGCCCTCAGGCTTGGCAGCAGGCTTTGTGACTCTCTGAGCCATCTCGCCAGCCCAAGAAAAACAAACAAACAAACAAAAAGAACCCTATTTTAAAAACAAAATGAAAGTCTGAGAAATAAAATGTGTACTAGGTACAATGATAAACCCACTGGGTGGTGACAATGACCGGAAGTGACAGGGAAAAGACAATAGAAGTCACCCAAACCTAAGAACAGAGAAAACACAAGAAGTGAACAAGGCGGAAAACGGTCTTTGCATCAGTGGTGTTAAACAGTAGGCACCAGCTGCATATGGCAGCAACAGTAGGTGCCACCTGCATGCAGCATATGCAATACGTTCATCCTTATGTGATAACTGGCTCAATGGAGACCTGGGACCCAAATGGGAGACAGGAAAATGTAAAAACTTGTCAAAGAAGAGGAGAAGAAAACCAACCTGATCTGGGACTTGAGCTGAGCTTTCTTACAGCGCCTAGCTCTGGCGAGGACGCAGAGCAAAAAGCTCTAGAATCTGTGTCCCTGACTGGAGGGAACGCAAACCAGCCTGGCTACTCAGCGACCGATGCAGCTGCTCGACAGTTTCTTTCAAAGCCAGCTGCTGGCTTACCTGACAATCCAGCCACTGCTCTCCCGGTATCCACCTCACAGACTTGAAAACTCATGGCCATACAAAAACCTGCAGCGGCTATTTATAGAGCTATTATTCACAGTTGTCAGACACCGGCCGGTAAGAGGATGGCTAAACTGTACCAAGTCCTTACAGCCGAGTATCATTCAGCCATAAAGAGGGATGAGCTGTCAGGAGGAAGCCGTGTGAGGCATCTGGAATGCTCATCGCTGCTGGTGCAGGAGGCTGAGCTGAGCATGCTTCCTAGTGAGGCGTGCTGCAGAGAGGAGAGCGAGGGCTTCTTAAACCAAACAGTCATTGACAAGAGACCTGGTGGGGGGATGGGAGAGGTTGAAGAGCAGGAGTCTTTCTTTGGCTGTGAGACTATTCCCTATGATACTGTGATGGTCAGTAGAAGATACTATGGGGCTGGGGGAGACAGCTCATTGGGAAAGTGTTTGCCTGGCTAGCGTGAGGACCTGAGTTGGGATTACCAGCACTCATGTTAAAAGCCAGTGTGGTCTTGTACATCTGTAATCCTAATGCTGGGGAGGTGGAGACAGGAGGATCCCTGGAACTCGCTGGCCAGCCAGCCCCGCCAAATCATCAGGGAGCTCCTGGATCGGTGAGAGGCTGTCTCATAAAGTAGAGAGTGAGTGAGACACCTAATGTTGACCTCTGGCTTCCACTAATGTGTGTGCACTCCCATGTACTTACACACACACACACACACACACACACACACACACACACACACTCCTTGCCAGCTGCAACCGCCTAAAGGCAGTAATATCCCGGAGAAGCCCCCACACAGCACCAAAGTCTGACTTTCTACCGTCCTCTCAGGGTGCCTTGACAGGCGGATTCCAAGACAGAGAGAAAACACAATAGGAGCCTAGGACATCTCCTTGTGTCCAGAAGTGAGGGAGAATGGAAGACACACAAGCCAATGAAAGAGCTGCCCAGGATGGATGGACTGATGTGAGCCATAACATAAAGTAGCGGTGGCCGTGTGAGAACTCAGGTGCAAGGCAAGAACTCATGAGCCCACACCTCCACAAGCCACAAGCAGATGGGGAGAGAATTCAAATCTCCCAGGCTGAGGGCTTCCAAGACAACCATGTAGCAGGGACTCCATGTTGAAAGGGTGTGGGGAGGTCCTCCCTCCAGAAGTGAGTGAGGAACACAAAGGCTCTCCCCTAAAGACTACAGGGTGGGCCGATGAGAAGAGCGAGCTTGCAAGGGAGAAACTGACAGTTGCTTTCTTAGTGACAGGACCAAGTCACGTGGCCAGCACCAACAGAGAAATGTCCCATTGATGACAAGTGTCCCGGGTGAGATGGGTGTGGTCATCTCTCCCTGGTGGTTCTCCTTCTCCTCCTCAAAACCTGCATCCTCAGTTTAACCATAAGAACCCATATTAAAGCCCCAATTACAGAGCAGCCTATGAAATATCTACACAGAAAGCCTTTACACCATAAAGGCATCAGAAACAAAGCTGTAGACACTTTAAAACCATGAAAAGGCAAAGAAAAAAAAAAGACAAGAAATTATAAAATACCTCCTGGCAGGATCCTGGGGAAACCTGCATAAAGTATGTGCATTAGTTGACAATCATGTAAAATACGTTCATTCATGGTGAGCCATCCCCCATTGTGACAAGTGACAGTAGAGAAGCAGTCTGAGGTGCACAGGAGCTCCACACTGGTTCTGTAAAAATTCTGGAGGTGCAAAACTGCCAGAAAACAAAATACTGAAGACGGAGACCTGGATGGGGAGAGGGCTCAGTGGATAATGTGCTTGCTCAGTTCAAGACTCAGCTTGAGTTCAAGACTCAGCCTCCATGTACAGCATCCTTTCGTGGTGGTGCACCCTTGTAATCCCAGCACTGGGGCATAGAGACAGGAGCACCCTTGGCTTCCTGGCCAGCCAGCCTAACTGGATCATTGAGTTCCAAGACAGCAAGAGACCTAGTCTCAAGCAAGTAAGTAAATAAATAAAAATGGATGGCACCCAGACACAGCTCCTGAGGTTGGTCACTAGCCCCCACACATATATACACACACGTGTGCAATGAACGTAGTCAACCTCAGGTGCTGTCTACAGGGGTTGTCCATTTTTATTTCTTTATTTCACACACACACACACACACACACACACACACAGAGAGAGAGAGAGAGAGAGAGAGAGAGAGAGAGAGAGAGAGATCTGAAAAACAACATCAGGCAATCCTTGTGTAGTTGGTAGTGTAAAGACTTAGATTGCAGAAGAAAATTCTTGAAGAAGTAAGAATTGAACGCTAATTTGATTAAGGAAAACAAAACAAAGCAACACTAACAAGTCTGTAAAAACCAAGCGGGATTCATATAAAGAAGGTCATCCTCCATGTCATAATTGAAGCTGTCGAGACTGAAGGTATAGAGGGGATCTTAGAAGTGGCCCGAGAGGAGCTGGAGAGATGGTGCAGTGGTTAAGAACACTGGCTGCTCTTGCAGAGGACCCAGGTTTGATTGACAGCACCCACATGGCAGCTCGCAACCATCAATGACTCCAGTTTCAGGGCATCCAATACCCTTTCTGACCTCAGAGAGTGCAGACGAACACATGAGAGAGATGGATGCACACATGCAAAACAGCCATCCACAAAAACAAAATAAATAAATCTTTTAAAAAAAGAAGAAGGAGAAAAGGAAAAAGGAGGAGAAGGAGAAAAAGAAGCCGGACAAAGCCAGTCACATCCCAGGCAGGGAAGCACAGTGAGAACGTCTGGGGTGGACTTCTCAGCAGAAGCAGCATAAAGTGCGGAGAGGTGTGAAATGAGACTTCCAGACAGAAAGAAGCTGGGGGTGCTGGGGGAGCGTAGATAGGTCACCTGACCTTGACCCTCCTGTCTTCGGTTTACCGGTCTGTTGGCATCTGGACAGTCTGCTCAGCTCAAGGTCATGCTATGTGTACCGAGGCCACCCCTCCTGTCTGCAGCCTCTGTTTGCCGCCCTTGATGGTGGAGCCTTGGCACCAACTGTCAGGAGCAGTCTCGGCTCTCCTTCTGTGAACAGGGGCCTTGTGCCTGCTTTGGGGAGTTATTCTTTTAAACTTTTATTTTTCTGTGTGTAAGTGTGTTGCCTGCATGTATATCTGCACCACATGCATGCCTAATGCCTGTAGAGGCCAGAAGAGGGATCAGATTCCCCCTGGAACTGGAGTTACTGTGAGCTGCAATGTGGGTGCTGGGAATTGAACCTGGGTCCTCTGGAAGAGCAGCCAGTGCTCTTGACCATTCAGCAATCTCTCCAGCCCCATTTGGGAAGTTGTTTTACACTTGACTCCCCTCCTCCTCATACAACTCTGGCTCTGTGGTCCCCACAATCCTGCACTTACTCAAGACACTCCCCCTTACCTCTCGCTGTCTTCTTGCCCATCTCCAGCACTTTTGAAGAGCTCCTAAGAGCAAGCTTCCCTCTGACTGTGGACACCAGGCTGTGCCCTGCCCTGTGTTACTTCATATGTGGAAGACAGTAGTCTTTCTGCATCTTGTCCTGAGAGATTCCATTTTATAAGAAGCTTTGGACCCATTTTGAGGGTGGAGGATGGCTGCACACGTGAGCGGGCACATGAACAACTCATCTGCCTGGTACCATCTTTGCAACACATACTGACAAATGGCTTATTCCTAAGACTAGAAAGGGTGCCACCCTGTAAGTTTATCGGGGTGATTTGGGACTGTAGGGGCACACAAGCATAGCAAAATCATATAGGAAAAACAGACCCAAGAACTTATCAGACATGCTAGACCAAGGCAAGGCTAGAACTCTCTCACCTGGACCCATAGAGAGGTAGACATTTAGTACTGCAGTGGTGATGTTCCCACCAACTGGTCAACCTGACCACCCAGTGTATGTGCCAAGAGACTGGAAGGCAGAGAACTCCTAAGCATCCCAGGGCTTCAGCTTGACTCTGTTCCTACTGTTGATTATGCCTACTGGGACTGCCATCTGTCCATCTTCATATTCACCGTTAGAATCCGCCATCCATCCACTTGTTTGTCTGGACCTGGTCCTGTGCCTCACTTAACTCCTGCAGCTCAGCTCTGACTCTGGAGCCTGACTCAGTGGCTGGCAGCCTCTCCAGCTCAGCTTGGTTCGTTATCAGTATGGAGGCTCCTGAGTCTCCATTGGTTTCCTAGCTTTGATCTCAGCATCTTGCCTTGTTAGCCCTTGGCATCCGTTCTGTAGATCCACATTCTATAGCGAGGTTTACCGTGTGTGATTGGCGAGTTAATATCAGTAATTAAGATCGAAGCAAAAGCCTACGTCCTCCTCACCATCAAGGAGAGCGGGGACATTAAGCGCATTGCTGCCATTGAAACTACCGAACCGTGAGAACTGTTATTCAGTAAATTCTGACACCGTGGAAAGACGCAAACATGTGCTAACAGCAGACTCACAGCACTGACCCACTGGTCCCCAGAACCCTGAAGAGCTGCCCAGGCAGGTGACTGGCTGGCGCCAAGCAGACAAGTGCACAGCCCTCTACATCAAGCCAGAGGTAGCGTGCCCACCTGCTAGGGATACCCTCAGGCCCTCTTGCAGTCAGGTGCACCCTTAGAGGTCCTGCAGCCCGAACCTCTGATTGAGCAGATGGGGAAACAGAGGCCAGAGAGAACAGGGACCTGCCTGAGTCACATTCCGTCAGGCCTGCACATCTCTAGAGCCAGCTTCTCCTCGCCATGGCTGGCCCTGCCTTTCCTCATTCACAGCCATCTTTGGGTGTCTGTCCATCAAGGCACTGCCCCTGCCCACCTCCCTCTAGAGCCAATCTGACCGGCCTCAGGGACTGTGGTTTCCTCAGAGCATACATTCAGAATGGCATCACCAAATCATTGCCCTGAAGACCCTGGTGTCCAAGTGCCCGGCCCTCCCATGAGTCTCCAGGGGCTTCCCAAGGCTAGCCTTTTCCACCAGCCACAGTGAGGCCTGGCTCTCACTTTCCTGAGGTCACTGGGTTAGGGAGGGCTTGTACCTGTATCTTGGGATCAGAGGCAGAGGCCTCAGGAGCCACTTCTTGCCTCAATGAAGCAGGCGACTCAGGGGACACTGGGAGCCAAGCCTCCTAGAGGTCAGAGGTCACTGTGGTTGCCATGGCCACCATTCCTGTCAATCACAGTCTCCTCTGAAACAAGAGACCGGGGATGGGATGGTGGTTTAGGGATGGCAGGGCTAAGAGAGAACCCTTTTAAAAAGTGTCTCGTGTCCTTTTCTGAATCCTGAACAAGCCCTGCTCAGGGTGTAAAATAAGGAGAACCCACCAAAACTTCAACAGGAAAAGGAAAGCGTCCTGGCGCAGCACTGGCACCGGGCTGGTGCTGGGAGCTGTACCAGCTCCCGTATCCAACTATAAATATATGTCTTAGACAAAATTGAAATCATTCTATATTTACAGCCTGTAATCTACTTTACTCCCTCACCACCATTCCCCAGGATATTAAATACGTTTTAGAAAACAGTTTGAAATGGCCCTGTGGTATGACATCATGGGGAGCCCATCATGTCTTGCCTCCACCTCTGGGAGACCCTGTCCTTGAACAGCAATTGCAGGCACTGGGGCCCTTTGAGGCTACCGTCCTGCCTTGGGGACTGCTCCCCTGTTGTGGGGGAGCAGTGTGCGGAGTCAAGTCAGGACACCAGCAGTAACTCCTGCAGGGCAGGCTGGCTGGCCCTGGCCTGCTTCTGTGAGGTGGGGGAAGTCCTGGCTCCTCCCGAGTGAGGGCGAGATGGACCGGTTGGTCGCTACCTCCCCAGGCATTTCTGTAACACAGGCCAGGCATCATCCTCTGGCTGAGCCTGGTAAGCCATCCTGAAACGCATGGCCATGGTTGAGGAGTGGGGGTGGGGGTGAAGGGGCTCCCTCTTTCCTGATACAAGACTGGAAGTCCCCCAGTGGGCTGACAGTAAGTATTACAGCTCAGATGGAAAGGTATCCTGGCAGTCAGGAGCCAAGGAATACCACAAAGTCATACCACACAACAAACCTCAAGCAAGAAATTTATTGAGAGGGAAAACAAAACAAACAAACAAACAAACAAAAAAACCCCAAACCCAGGACAGTGGCTGCTTCTGCTTGGGTGAGAAGCAGCAGAGAACTGAGCAAAAGACAGGGTTTATATAGCGTTTAGGTGGTGGCGGGGAGGCAGAATTTTTCTGGGTGGCCTGGAATTGGAGGGATTATGTGGCCTGATCTTGGGGCAAGCACAGGGATTTTTCTGTAGGGCAGGGCCTGGACATTGGAGCGCCTCAGGGGCTGGGCTTAGCTGGTAGAACTCCTTAGGTGGGGATGGGGGGTGGGGAGTGGGGAGGGCTGGGGGGGTGAGGGTGGGGAGGTGGGGGACTGGTCACTTGTGTGCCTCAAGGGGTCAGGCCCTGTCGTCAGAGTAGTCTAGGAGCCTGGTGGCCTGAGGTCTCCAGGGGTGGGACTTACAGAAGTCTGTGAGCATGGCAGAGAAAGCCTTCCTGCAGCATGAACAGCCAACGCTGACACCTCTCTCCGTGTGGGGAGGGGATCTCTGCCTGTATCCCCAGCTACCCTGCTATACCATCTGGCTAGTCAATCTTCTCTTTCCCCGAGAGGTTAACAGGGGCTGGAGGTGGGGGGACAAGTATGTCTGACCCTGGACCTCTGGGACCCTGACAACACAGGCTAGTCTCAAAGAACGGAGGTCGTGCTATCAGCCTGGAGGCTCTGAGGCGCCCTCCAGGTAGTAAATGAAGAGGAGTTTCCTAGGCGTCCGGAGCAACACCTGCCCAGGAGGCCAGTGGGCAGGTCATAAAGGTCCACCTTCCTCAGCTCAGGTTCCAGTGTCTGCAATGAGAGCACGTTTGCTACTACACTGAGGCCAAAGCTTGCTGAGTCCAGTTTGCAAAGATTAGCAAATTTCTGTCATCGAGAGCCCCATGCTGCCACCATTTGGTGGGGCTCTGAGCAAGTCCCTTACCCTCCTAGACCTTGGATTCCATCCATCAGAAGTGTGCCGTTCTGGAGAGCTTGTAGGATAGGAGCGGGCTGAAGTTAGTGCACCAGAGGGGAAGGCTAGTGTGCCCTGATGGTCCAGTACTTTGTGATGTGCTCAAGGGGGGCTGTGATGGGACCCCTGTGTGACCCCAGTTAGGGAAAGCATGGAATAGGAATTGCTGGTGACACCAACCCAGATGTGCTCTGGACAGGTGGGTCTGGTCTGTTTTATCCTTGGGATGAGGGAACCGAGGCAGTCCAGAGAAGGGAGCACCCTGCCTCAGTTCATCCCAGGCTTAGCCAGCCTAGCGACAGAAGGACCTTGGGACCCAGGCCCAGCCCTCAATTTTCACATGGGGATGAGTAGGACCAAATCCTCTAAGGGTCTCCACTCCCTTCTAGAACATTCCCAATCAGGGACAGCTCTGCCCATAATGGGCTAGTTTGAGTGGCTGGAAATCTCAGCTGGGATCCTGGCGTCTAGGGAAGGGCCGGGCTCTAAAAATAAACCTAGCCTCAGCCTGAGAGCGGCCAGCACAGCCAGAGTCTGAGCACAGTGCCTGATACTCACACAGATGACAGTGGCCCCTGCCTGGCTGTGGAGCCCTGCTCTGGGGTAGTGGGCCCCTGGGGTGGGCTAGTGGCCGATGACCTCTAAGAATATCTGCCCCGGGCTCCGAACACCCCCACCCACACAAGCACCTGCACACATGTAACCGAGATGTGCATGCCTTGGGAGGGTGGCCAGGGGCTGCTTTGAGGAAAGATGTGGCCTGGCCTTGGAAAGCCTGGAGTAGCTTAGAGAGCCCGCCTTCCCCTTCTGCTGGACAGTGAGCGACCAGCTTCATGCACAGGTAAGGAGTGAGGGATTGCTCCCTCGGGAAGGGGGGCTGCCTGTGGCCCTGGCATACAAGGGGCTCAAGGGGAGGTAGGAGTGGCTTTCTATGGTTCCTATGTCCGCTCTAGCTGGGAAGAGAAGTATAAGGATCTGGCTCCGGGGGAGGGGGGCCATGTCCGTGCCTGCTTAACAGCCTTTCCGTCTTTCACGACTTCTGGCCACCACCCAAACATCACAGTCTTGTCCCCTCCTGCGGATGTGTGGTTGGTGTGGCAGTGCAATTTCAGAAGAGATGCTGTACTGGGTGGCAAGTAGCCTGGCCTTTGGGAGGACAAGCCTTCTTGTTCTGAGGGGTGAGTGGGGCAAGTCTGGCTGAGGAACTGCTGGGGGACTTTACTGATCCCCCAAGTGATAGAGGCCCTTCTGGGCCTGAGTCTCCGGTTTTCTGACTCTGTAGCTGTTTTCAAGGCTCACCAGAAGGAGCCCGTTTCGGTGGGGTCTGCTCTGGGTGCTAAGCCAGCTCCAAGGGGGCTGGTGGGAAAGCGTACAACCTGTCAAGCATTGGGAGCTCAGAAGGGCTGTCTGCTTGGGCTTTCTGCCTCCCTGGCTTTCTGTGCCTTGTCCCCGGACACACAGCATCTCCCCCCAATGGTGAGGCCATTAGTGTTGATGGGCTTTGTGGGTGCGGGTGCCGTGGGCAGGCCTGAGGGGCCTGGAATGATACTCAGTGGAATTTGGAGAGGGAGGAATGAGCTGTGATGGTTCTCCTGGTTATGGAAGAGCTGGCAATTGCCACAGCTGGTTCCTGTCAGGCTGGTGAGACAGGAGTGACAGTGCAGGGCCTTTCAGGAGTGTTTGGCCCATGGATGTGGCTTCAAGAAGGGACATGGGCCTGGCAGGGAGGCATTCCACAGTGGTCAGCTGAGAAATGTCAGGCAGTCCACACTGGGATCGGGCTGGGGGCTGGGGCAGAGGGTAGGGCTAGGCACATGGCTCCTGCTAGAAGTACCCAAGACTCTATACCCCATCCACACCTCCCTTGCTGCCCTCTCACAGTCATATAAGGGTAGGTTCCTGCTGTCTCTTCTCTGGCTTGTTCTGGACAATCTGCTTAGGGGCCCTGCCCTCTGACTCTATCCCAGTCCACCTACCCTGACTCCCAGGTTCCACACAACTCCCAATCTCTGTATGTGACCTGCGTGACCAAGACCAGGTGATTATCATCTTAGCTAAAATCCCAGCATGGGCTTGCTCCTGGGGTCAGCACACCTTGGCTCTGTGAACTTGACAAAGCCCTTGGTCCCTCAGTGACGCCATCTTCTCATCAATAAAAATGGAGCGAGGTTCCCTTCTTATCAAGGAGCTAGAGGATTAGCAGCTCAGGTACAGGAAGCAGGAAGGAGAGCGATGTAGGGTCATGCCCAGGGAGGAGCAGGCTTTGTACATTGCAGTCTTCTATTATTTTGGACTTTTTTATTTTAGATGTGATCTGACTTCGTAACCTAGACTGCACCAGAACTTGTGATGTAGCTCAGGCTGGCTTTGAACTTGTGGTAATCCTCTTGCCTCAGCTGCTGCAGGGATGGCTCCTGTCTTCTGATTAAATTCTGGGCCACCAGGGCCAGCATATCTCGGCACATCACAGGCCTACAGCAAAGCCTGGTGAGCGTGCACATTGACATGCTCAGGGTACGTGTACATGAGTACTCACACACGAGCTAGGCCCTGGGCCTCGTCTCCTTGGCTCCAACTTTCACACCAAACTCAGCTGGTCAGGACGATGGCCTGGAAGCAGCTCCTCTCCCCGACCCTCCCTCCTGCTGCTTCTGCCCTTAGGAGCCAGCCAGTACTCCATGCAGATGTTGGTCCACAGCCCTGCACAACTCCTTTCTATGGGAGAATATTCATGTGGAGGCCCAGTCCGGAAGCCATTGTCAGTTTATTGACCACTGGGTGGATCTCTATCCTGGGAACAGTGGCTTTATGTTGGCCATGTGGTTTCCTTTCTAATGCAGGTTTGAGGTCACATTCCTTCCCTTGGTGCCTCTGAGTCTAGCCTGATCTCCAAGGCTGCTCTTATACCTGCGTGGGGCTGGATGGAGTTCTGTGTCCACAGTTTTCCATGAAGGCAGAGGAGGCAGAGATGGCATAGCGTCAGAAGGGCCCAGGCCATGTTCAGGCAGGCTTTGTAAAGGATGCCTGGAAACCAAAGCAAGGTCCTAGAGTAGCATTGACAGCTTGCTTATCCCTTGTGGATTGAGAGGATGTTTAACTGGTCCTTCCCGGTGAAAAATAATCTGATTCCATTCACACTCCAGTGTGAGCACACCAGATCCAAATGCTGCTGTGCGTGCTGCCTTTGAAGAGACCTTGGGGTTGGGGCATCAGCTACCCAGCTGGTGGTACAGAGGGTGAATTCTGCCCATAAGTGTGCCATGGTTCACTACTGCACCATTCATTCGTATTAACTGCCCACCAGGGAGGAAAGAACCTTCCTTTAGTCCACATGTATCTCCACTATATCGATCAGCTTTTCAGGCAACAGTGCTGTGTAACAAGCATCCCCTGTGGCTCACAGAAGCATACCCAGCTTCTTCTCACTCCTTCTCACTGTGGTGTGGCTGTCTTGGTCAGGGATGCTGGCCTTTCAGCCAGTCTGGGGCCTATGCCTCTCTTGGTAATGGCAGAGAGGCCAAAGCAAACTCCACTAGCCCACTGAAGGCTTGCCTGTTCACAGCGCTCACTCACAGGGCTACAGCCCAGGCCACAGAGTTCCTTTGCTCTCCTGGACACCCTGCAAGGTCAAAGGTTAGAGAAAGGGGAGAACAGACAGAAAGGACCCTGTCCTCCACACCCACCTTCATCTTCTTCCGCTCCCTGGTTCATCCACCCACCTCTGTCTTTGCCATGACTCCTCGAAGGCAGGCCCACCCATGCCGCTTTTCCCACGGTGGTGGAGGAGGGGCGGGCAGAGCGGAGGAGGTGTTTTAAGCTGTGGGTGCAAAGGTCAGCAAATGTGATGGTTAATATCAGCAGCTCATCAGGATCATCAGAATCACCTAGGAGACAAGCCGCTGGGCATGCCTGTGAGGGAGTTTCTAGACTAGGTGGTCTAAGGAGGGCAGACCCCCTGTAAACAATGGGCAGTGTCATGTGGTGGTCGGGGTCTTGGACTGCTGAGCACCAGCATTCCTGGCTCACTGCTTCTGACTGTGGAGGCCATGTGAGCAGCTGCCATTCATGTACTTGTCATCATGCCTTCCTGGCCATGATGGACTCCTGCAACCGTGACCCAAATAATCGTCCCCTTCCTTACTACTACAATGAGCAAAGTCAAGTTCAGAGACACCACCAAGTGGAAACATTCCTCCAAGTGCACAATGCTCAAGATGAGCAATAGAGACCAGCAAGCATCTGAGGACCCTGGAGAGGACAGCAGGCTCTTCCCAGGGAGGTGTCCCCAAAATGGGTGCCTGGGTCTCAGCAGGCAGAAGAGGGGACCTGGGATGGACTGGAAGGCTATCTGTAATCTGTTTGTCTTGCTGCTTCAGGCTGAACAAGCCTATCTCTCTCAGTATGGACCCTACAGAGGGGCCACCCTGGGACCCCATCAGAGGCTGTGCCACTCTCTGGACTTGCTCCCTCAGAACGGCTATGAGCCCTCTGGCTCCAGGCCTGGATCCAGTGCCAGCACCCCGTGATGCTGATCCTGGAACTGGAATTGCCCCCATCCCTCTCTTTAATTGTTCATGCCAGTGCAGCTTCGGAGGCAGAGACTGGGCTCTGGAGAGCCAGCCAGCCAGCCAGCCAGAGTAAAGAGAGACCCGGCGTTGTAAAGGTCACTCAACAGCACTGCTTTACATTCATCGGCAACATAGAGAATCCATGGCTCAGTGTCTTTAATCGACGAAGGTGTGTTTAAATGCCAGCCGGTGCAGACAGCTAAGAAAACTGAACTTATTTCTTCTGACTAACCCCCCCCCCCGCCCCCCTATCAAGACCTCAAGGCTCCGGGCAGAGAGCTGACACTGGACATGAATCTAAGACCAAGGCATTTGTGTGAGATGTCTCCTCCTCACACAAGCCTTCTGAGGAGACCCAAGAGGTAGGAGTCCAGGGTCCTCATGTCCGGTGAGAGTATATTCTTGGCATGTCTACAGCACCCCAGAGGCTCTGTTTATCCACATGTGGAATGGACTGAAGCTCTTTGCTGGGGACCATTCTCCAAGAGGGCAGGGAGAGGGTTAAGAAGTGGAGACTCGCCGGGCGTTGGTGGTGCACGCCTTTAATCCCAGCACTCGGGAGGCAGAGGCAGGCGGATCTCTGTGAGTTCGAGGCCAGCCTGGGCTACCAAGTGAGCTCCAGGAAAGGTGCAAAGCTACACAGAGAAACCGTCTCGAAAAACAAAAACAAAAAAAACAAACAAAAAAAAGAAGTGGAGACTCTGGGAGTCAAGACGTGAGCAACAGGGCCAGTGGGGACAAGGCTGGGTGAGGGGGGAGTATGGAAGGTGTGTCTTGGGGGCACACAGAGAGAAGGGACAGGAACTTGGTCACTTCACATCTGTAGTAACTGTGTACTCAGGAAGGGGGGGACTCTGGAGCCAGGCCTGAGCATAGCCCTAGATGGCTACTTGCCACCATGGAAGCTAGTGGTCACCACCTCTCAGTGCCTCATGGCTGCAGCACCCATGTCTCTGCTCAAAGTGAACTTCCAGAACAGGAGTTGTGGATTAGTTAGGAATGTGCTTGCCTGGCGTGCATGAAGCCCTGGGTATGATCCCAGAACTCTGGAGATAAAGGCAAGAGGATCAGGAGTTCAAGGCCATCCTCAGCTGCAAAGTAAGTCTCAACGACCAACACAGTGTTTTCCTTGGAACTCAGGAAACCTTTCCTGGTCCCAGGCAACAATGGCCCTTTCACAGCAGCTCCTGGGGGAAGGCCAGCCTTGGGTGGGCCTTGGATGGGCATGCCTTCACTTTGGGTACAGTGAACTGCCGTGTGAAGAGTCTGAGCTTCCCTTTGATGGGCTTTCAAATACCATCTCTTCTAAGTGAATGCCCTGCTTGTGGGATGGTGTGGGGCCAGCTTCTCCATGTGGGAACCACCCCCTGAACTCTTGGTTAGAGACAAATATGGCAGCTTCTGGCAGAGCCTATGTCTTCTAGGAAGCCCATCTGACTCTGGAGCAACAGACAGTTGGAGGGGGCAAAGGGCCCAGGGGATTCATTCCTGGGTCTCCCTTCTCCCTTCCCAACCTTCCCTTGGCTCTGCCTTAGACACACCCCCGGAGCTATACCAGGGAACCAGGATGGCTGACAGGAGCCAGCCAACTTGTGTGGGCAGATGGGTCACCTGGGGTCCTCTTGAGGTACCTCTGAATTCCTGGAGATTGCAGATGGCCCCCTATGTGCCTGCCTCTCCTCTCTGCTGACACCTCTCCCTCATCTCCCTCTCTCATCCCAAGTGGCCTCTTCAGCGATTCAAATGCAGGGCATGTTTTCCCTTCTTGATTTGAAATGTGGATGAGTGGGGCATTTTCTCTTCGCCTGTCTCACAAATGCGCAATAAAAGCCACTCACCCGAGCTAATTGAGTCGTCCTCCAGCCCTCCCTGAGAGGCCTCTGGCCCTCCATCGTTTATGCCAATCCTCCCCAGCAAGAGGTACTTAATGCTGGGAACCTGCCCTGTCGGGTCTGGAGGTCCTGCTCCAGTTTTTCCTTGTCATCGGGTGATGGCGGGGCTGGTGATGGCGCGGCTGGTCGCACAATGCTTATCTTTATTACCCCTTCCAGAGCCCCAAAACTCAGCCTCCGGAGCGCAGACCTCCCCTCTCCTCTGTCCTGTGGAGCCCTGCCCTGGTACAAGGGAGAAGAATGACTGTTAGGGTCTCAGACACAGGCGACGCAGTCAGGTCTCGGGGTGCTGCTGGCCAATCTCTTTTCCTAGCTGCTTCCTTCCCGAACGCACCATCACCCTTTCCCCTTCTGAAGAGGACCAAGGATGAAAGGACCTTGCTGGCCACTTAATGCATGGCGATAACTACAGGGACCCAGCATGTGTTGTGCTGACCCAGAAAGAGCAGTCCGTACCCGGATACTTCCAAGCCTTGTCCTTCATCTCCCTCTGCTGTAAGTTCCTTGGCCCTTCCATAGGCCCCCGCTCTTCTCCTTATTCCAAGGACACCTGTCTTTTTGGTAAATAATTAGTCCCCATTCAACCATTGCCCGAGGGTAGGAGCAGTGGCTGATGGGGACTTCGGCATGGAACCTGATGAGGAGGTAGCCTGAGCTCCCATGAACCTCAGCAGCACAATGCTCCCGGCACAGAAGCCCTGACCATCAACCTTCCCCTAGGCAGGATCTGTCCACACACTCGTGTTGCCCCTCCAATCCCAGGACAGTCCTGAGGCCAGCTGGTCCCTGGATCTCTGAGATACAGAATTTGAAGATAAGCTTGACTGAACCAAGGGAAAAGGCAGAGCTGGGTCCATTCTGGATCCTTCCTCACTGTGGCTGATTCTCCTCAGCAGTCCATGAAGTAGAGAGAAAGCTAGAAAAATCATCGGGGAGGGCTGAGGTGGTGTTTAAATGATATGCAAATGTGTCTGAGATACGCCAGAGGGCCTGAGATAGCTGCTAGAAGTGGGTAGTATGTATGTATGTATGTATGTATGCATGTGTGTGTATGTGTATATGTATGTATGTATGTGTATGTATGTATGTGTATCTATCTATCTATCTATCTATCTATCTATCTATCTATCTA